>WHYT01016236.1:292524-340460 GCA_009806455.1 Tetrax tetrax
TACGTTATTGCAGAGGTGTTATCAGGGAATGTTCTGCTACCAATTGGCTCAGCCCTGGCCAGCAGCGGGTCTGCCCTAGGCCCGGCCGAGTCCACTGGACAAAGGGGAAACTTCTAGCAGTTTCTTACAGACGCTGCTGCTGTAACCCCCCCTGTTCCCCTAAATAAAACTAACACACTGCATGATCTAGCAGTGAAAACCAAGGCATCTAGGCTCAGATTTTAAAGTTTTATGATTTTTAGACATTCCTCCCTGGGAAATATTCTGAAGTGAGCTTCCAAAAGTTAGCTGTCGCGCTCTTGAAAAACCTGTCCCTGGTTTCTGGTTCCAAGGTTCATCTGACAGCTGTTAAAGTTTAATGTGAAAACCTGGTCATTTGTTACTTCAATTCTCCAATGCAAATTACTGAAATGGGCCAAAAAACCCTTAAAGAATTGATATTTACAAAATGTTTCTTTTACTATGGCAGTTTCTGTAGAAGAAAACTATCAAACTTAATAATTTATCTACTTTCAAAATTGATATTGATGTTAGGCTGATATAAAAAATAGGTTTACTGTGAAACAGGAACACCTGCAAGAAGGTCCAAGACCAAAGAACTGCCATAGCCAGGAAGCCTGTTTGAAAGTCTGTACAAATCTTGCAGTGTCTCAGGACAGACAGACAAATCCTGTTTCACACTAAGTCTTTTTAAGCTCTAGTCTCAGGTTTCAATTCCTGCTTATTCTCTTCCACAACCCAATGATGGTCCAGTCTGAATGTCAGAGCGATCCCAGTGAAAGGAAACAGTACCAAGGGCTGGATCTCCTCAGGTTAGCATCTCTACCACCAGCCATACAGTCAGGCTGCCTTTTGTCTTCTCCATCTTGAGCTCTTTCCCTCATGGCAGCACCTGTCAGCACACTGGAGAGCAGGTGGCTGCTTGTGACCCCTCCCTGGAAAGTTAAGTAGGTCCTCCTGGAAAAGCTAAGAGACATTCCTGTATGTTAGTAAGGGAAGAAAAAACAAAACACACCTTCTATCTTATTGACTTCCTAGGCAAATGCTAAAACCAATAGATTATTGCAAGGACAATGAAATTCTTTTCTTTTGACATTTTCCTGGGACAGTACTTCATGGAAAAGACAAAACAACAAAAAAAAAAAAAAAAAGAGGAAAAAATCTGCAAGTTGGGAGGGTGCGGGGAAAGAGACAACTCACTGTGGCTCTGTGATCTAAAAAATACTCTCTCTTTTGTCTTCTACCTTTCTCTAGGTAACTCCAAGACAGCATTAAGTTGGAGAACTCATAGTGCTCACTGTTTTGGCTCTCACTGTGTGGTATCAAAATCTCCACATCCAGCACAGAGAGATTCTAGGATCTAAAATAAGGTTTGTTACTCCATTTCAAGGGGCTGGAATCCTGTCTGGGCTTGACCCTTAATTTTTTTTTTTTTTTTCTCTAATAGAATTTATAGAGGTAGAAATTTTGACCTGTCAAGAAGTAGATTCTGCAGAGCAAGAGAAATTGATACAGCTATCAACTTCATGACAAATGACAGTGATTATATCTTTGCAGGACATCTGTGACTAATTTATGGCATCACAGGTGCACAGAAGGCAGGGGCAAATAACGCAGTTCAGTAGGAAAAGGACCTGTAACAGTGTCTCCATAGGCCCTTCCAAGGTTAATTGATAAGGGAAAGGAATAATTACACAGACTGTAATGATAATTGTTTTTTATATAAAAATAAAAACTTACTAACATACAGGAAGGAAAGAGGAAGGAAGGAAGGAAGAAAAATTAAACTATAAATGAAAAGTATTTTTATCTATAAACTACTACATTGTTCCCCTGTGTAAATGTTTTTAAAAGGCAAAGAGATATTTTCAATGAAAATATTTTCTTCCATTATAATAGCTGGTAGGAAAATATTGAAAAGTTATAACAGCTATAATGTAATACACCCTGTAGCAAATAAAATATATATTTGAAATGAACATTGAACAGTGAGTGCAGCCTGACACAGCTGAGCACGGGACACATACAGGAACTAAGGTCAGAACTCCTCTGCCATGACTTTACAACAGGTTGGCACTGTCTTCAAGAGCAAGTATGCGTGCCTGCTTGTGACCTGGAATAAGCTGATTATATTTGCTCCGTAAATAGAAGGATGTTGAACAGCTACGTCTGATCTTTGGTCTGATTCACGCTCATCATATCAAGGACCAAGGGACCAAGGAGCCACTCAAGCCTAACTCCATTAGTAGGACAGCGAGGAAAGCAGCGTCTCTGGCTGCCTCTGACTTCTCAACCAGGGACGTTGTGAGTGACGTTGGGTGACGTTTTGGAATGACTCACATTTTTGGTTCTGTGGGACCTTAATGAGTCTGCTGTATTGCTCCTAGGCCCACCAATGCATGTTTTCTTTAGTGACAAAACCTGCTTAATACTAATAGAAAAAGTGAGACATCAGATGCTAATACTTGCTGTATTCTGGAATCTTGAAAACTAAATTTCTGATTTCATTATCTGAAATATATGCTTAATAAGAAGAGTTTTAGTAAGTACACTGTGTTGCTGAAATGGTAGATATAAAACAGATAAATGCTGAAGTATGTGTATTTTTTAAAATTCTTTATATTGACTTTGTTAAAAGATGATACAGTTTTGTTTATACAGGGATTTAAAATTCAGATATTTAATATTAATTCACAGTACTGGAAGTTTAGTCAATGGTATGGTAAAAAGAATTCTCAAGGCAACAAAGCCCAAAAATCTTTGAAAAAGACATTTGCAGCAGTATACTTTTGATTGCCTGCTGCATTGGTTTATATATCTTTCTATTATCAGTGAATTTGCTTGGAAGATTAAGAGTGCTTATTTATAAATAATTTTCTTAAGCACTTCTCGCTATGTCTCCCAGATCCCTAAACATGAATTAGAAACAGATTTCATATACAATATGACCGTAGTGACTAGTAAAAGCAATGACAGTTGTCATTGTTACTTCTTTTGGTTGTTTACTGTCCAGAAAGAAACATTTATTCAAACAAATAATAAAAACTTAAATTAATTCCATTAGCTTATGTTCTGCCCAGAAAACTGGATTACCACCAAGGGTGAGGCATTCAAGAAGGCTCTATCTCATAATCCCAGAAAAGAGATTTGTTTATAGGTTTCCTTGTAACGGCCATCTCAGTAGATTAAGCTAGTCCTAAATATGACATCTTTATCGCAGAATCAGTGTGTGTCTAAATAGAGGGGTTAATAAGGAGTAGGTATTCTACTTTAACTTCTCTCTATAGACAAACTCTAGATCATAATCCTGCAATAAGATTCACACAGACTGATCCAATTCCATGCTTATGAATTTAACCAGCATTATCACTTTCAGTTGTAAAAATTATTTTCCTCTTCTAAAATCATGATTGGCCCATTAGTCTATTAATGCATGCAGAAAACACAACAAAAAAAAAAACCCAAACACCCTTCTGAAATACTTATATTTATCTATAGGTTTTAAAATGTATTTTCTTAATATTTTCCTGATTTTCACAATCATGAAAAATTGAAAGATTTTAAAATTAAGTTTAAAATATTATCTGAATGTAATAAATTGTTTCAAAAAATTGAGGCACCAATAAAAATCTTGTGTGACAAGACAGAATGGTTATTGCCTTTGCCACATGAAAATATAAGCATCACAAGGAAAAAAATATAAAACGGAAAATGCGAAAAGACCATCACGGGTATTAACATCTTTGCTCCATCTTCAGTGAAAAAAAATATTAGTTCACTATGATTTTATTATGTATTTCTTTTTGCACATTTCTTTTCTTGGAGCTTCTTTTTGGTGCTTTTGTGTTGTCTGATTTGAGGGGTCTCTGGTTAAGTTAAATATTGATTCTTGCTCCTTGACTGGCTGATCTTCTCTGATTTAGTCAGAGAATAGATAAAACCATTATTTTTACCCTTGGTTGTAGATTATCTGGTTGCAATATTGATTTTTCAGAGATGGATGAATGCCACAGAAAAATACTTTTTTACAGAGAGGATTCAAGGCGCTCTAGAGATGATATTTAGGCAGATGATCTCTGTTTGTGTAACATTTCCCCCGAGGTGTGGGTTGGTCCAGGAAAGAATTTGCTTTCCTGGTAATAAGCCTTTGGACATTTTCCCAAGTAGTGGAACTAACCCATATGATACATTTGTATGCTGTTACAATAAAATTTTGATATATTAACCTACTTTTTAAAAAATGTTGTGTTTTAAATTTCCACTCCTAAGCCTGCAGTTAAAATTAATTTCATTATCTTTTCTGCTGTGGCACATAGAATCTATTATCTCCAGGGTTATTTTTTCATTGCAAAAATATTTGAAAACATCATTTGTTATAAACTAACAAATAGAAAATAAACAGTGTGATTTCAAATTTAATCTTCAGGTACTTTTGAAAGAAACTGAAAACAAATGCATCTCTGATATAGCATTTCCCTTATTTGCGTTGGAAACAGCTTTAGGTGGATGAAGACTGCCAATGGTGTCCATATGAGAAAGTGCTATTTCCCTGCGTATGGATCATGTTATCCTAAACAATAAATACAACTGTGAAGATTAGAATAGCAGTTTTATAAATATACAGAAGAGGTAATAGACTCACTAGCAATGATCTGCTTGTGCTTATTCAATTTGCCTACTGGAGGGGAAAAATAAAGGAGGAAAAAAAGTCTTATACCTGCACAGAATTTATAAATATGGCATTTATTGCGTAAGGATGTACTCAGCTGCTTCTTGACTCACATAGACTGCCAGTCATCAACCACGTATTTTGTTCCTTTCTTCATCTTCTTCCTGAATTATAGGTTAACAAATCATGGTTTTGGTCTGTGGACTGTATGCCATCTGCCTTACTCTTCTTTCTCTGTGCTACATCAGTGGTCCTTGTTTCAAAAGCGTACTCTCTTGTGTTTCATTATTTTTCTCCAGAATGTCTCAAAAATTAGTTCTAATACAAATTTTCTTGTAAAAACATATTTACATACATATTTTTTTTCAGTTTTTATATCAGAAATCCAGAATAAAAATTGTGTTCAAAGTTTGTAAAAAATGAATAAAGAGTGAAATGTTAACACAAATTTCTAGGGTTACAACATGAATTCTGGACCAGCGTGGCAAAAATAATGAAAATTATACATTTCAGTAACTTTAAGTGGCTTCTTCATCATAAAATCTTAGAGAAATAGAGGGGGAAGGAGAGGAGAATAGAGACATTCAGGAGATACACACAAAGACATTAAAAAAATAAAGTAATACCTGGAAAAAATGAAAGGTAGAAAGTAAAGTCTGAAATTAATGTTGAATCACTCCTCCATTTCAGTCAAGCTTACCCTAGTGGTGTTTTTTCTCATTCTTGCCAAACCTGACTTTGTATTTGAGCATTAAAATACGTGCTGTAAGTTCAGCTCTGAATTTATACAGGCACAAATTTCAAATTAGTATTCAGCCTATCCTGGTGTTTCTGTTTCTTGACATTGGAAAGGACAGATCTTGAAAACTCACTGATCGGACTGGAGCTTTCTTAATTTGGCTGTCAGAACAAAAATTAGATTTATTCAAGCTACAGACCATTACTAAAGCTCTACTTTAAACTTCACATTTGCCTAAATTAGTGCAGTTGAGGATTGTGGTTGTACGTAGTGCAGGCTACAGAGCAGAAATTTTCTCCTCCCATCTAAGGTCACTGAGGATTGAATCAGCCCATATGCAACATAAAGCAACTTTCAGTTGTTGGGTTTTATTTTTTTCCTTTTTTTTTTTTTTTCTGGATTATATGATTTAATAAATCAGCTATAAAAAATTGCATATTCCTTCCCTTTTGTTGACCATCAGTTGCTTCTGACATGCGCTTGATAAATACAGCAGAAACTGTTGGCATGTTGTAAACCAGATCAGGGCTAGTTGAGACAATGAACATTCCCTACATTGTGAATTCCAGTTGTGTTCAACAACCACCTTAGGGGTTGAGGGGTTATTCCTCACTGTCCAAATGATGGATGGAAGTATCAAACAGGTAAAGTGTTTTTGTACAATGACTCAAGTAGAGCAGGGGTAGTAAATGAATGTTTTGTATTTAATATCTTCTCCATTAATAAATAGAAAAAAAAAAAGAAAAAAGAAAAATAAATGTAGCTTTAACATTTAGGGAGGTGGAAGTCAATGCTCATAGCAGCTTAATTTCTTTGGGTAATAAGTTTCTAGGATAGCTTAATGGCTTAATTAATGTTGCCTGTCATTGTGGATTGCAGTTGTTCAAAAGCATCCAGATTAATTTGGATGGACAGGTTTTATTATGGTTAGAAATTGAAATAAATGGTTGCAATGCTCTGGACATAAAATTAACAACAGGTAGTAGGGTCAGGAAACAAGTGACCCATAGAGAAAGACATAAAGATCAGAAAAGTGAAGGGAAGAACCAGATGATGGTAGCAAGGATCAGAATTGAGAGAATGAGCCCAAGCAACGGGATTTGTTAGTTGGTTGGTTCTGATTATTTACCTTTGAAAACAGAAAGAGTTGGTTTTTTTTTTTTACTAAAATCATCTAGTTTAGGATTTAGCCCAGAGACTAGAGCCAGTTGTGGTCCAACTTAAGACAAGTGGCAGAGTAAAGGGGCAAGTGTGAAAGCTGGTAACAGGGCAACTTGTTTATAGAAGTATAATTGGCACAGGAACAAGATCAATAGCACAGTTAACAGGAAGCCACTTCTCTTCAGTTCAAGAAAAAAAACCCAACACAAACATCCCTCATATGTTTGCATGTTTGTATGGATCCATATTCCAATGGTTATATGTTCCCAGAGCAGCCTTCAGGCAAAGAGAAATCACGCAGTTCCTTAGGCAGGGAAAAACAAGGCTTTATGTTTCCCTGGTTTCTGGGAGAAGAGGCTGTCTGGGAGTACCTCAGGCATAAGGAAAAAGTGGATTAAGTGAAGGCAATCTGTTTTCTCCTCTGCACCTGTTTCCTGAGAGCTAGCCCTACAGTGATGCAGGTATAGCTGTGGCTGTATTGTCATAACAGATTTGGTTGCTTCTCTTCAGCTCTGGCAAGAAGGGAAGAAGAAAAGGCAAGCAGTGAGCTTGGCAAGGCACATGGGCAGCACGATCTCAGCTGCTTGTTGCTGCAAGCCAACACCTTCTCTTGGTCGTTTCGCCAAGCCACAAAATTGAATGTTAATACCATAAGGATTAAAACAAAATCCTGTGGGACAGTAGTACATTTTTACTGATGCTGATGTGAAACACTGAGCCAGGACTGTATGTTGCAGTTAAAATTTTATGTTTCTGCTGTCAGTGGAAACAATAATGAAAACACCATCATTGCTGAAGTTTCATTGAGGGAAGCACTTGAATCTTGTTTCTTTTCCACCAAATACTAGGAATAACAAAATGTCACAACACAATTGCCAAATGGATCTCTTTTAAAAAGCCAAGAGTAAGTGGGCTCAGAAAAAAATTGTTATGTGATTAAAAAAAAAATAAAAAAATCCACCCAACTGGGAAGAGAGAAAAAAAAAAAAAGTGTGTCAAGATCTGTGTAAGACTGTCTTGGCAAATAAGGAAAAGCTCTGGATTCACTTTTCCACTGAATAGATAAAAAAGCAGCATTCCATTTCAGAGACCCACCCTTTTGAGAAATTCAGTATATATCTGCTCTTTTGTACTATATATAAATACAGCGAAATTAGATAATGGAGGCATTTGCTTTCACTTCTTATTGACTCTACCTCCTCTACAATTATTCAAGTTCTAAGAAGTCAAGATGACTGGTCTTTGCCTGGGAAGCAATCAAGCCTTCCAGGGTTTCGAGTTCTGTGAGATCCTTTTTCATATGTTTCTATTGTGCGTTCCTTGTTATGTCTGATTTATTTTTTCATCCAAGATAAAAGAAGGGAGATAAAAGTTTGTATCTGGAAGCAGAGTTTACAGGGAGCATTGCAGGGAATAAAGCCAGTAAAAATTCTAATTATCCAACTAAAACTAAAAGGATTTCTTTTTTCTCGGTACAAAAGATCTGAAAGAAATCTGTTTCACTAAATCACAGGTATCAATAATATTATTAAGAGTTACATTCAAGTGCTATTATTGAATATTTCCTATATATCATAGAAATATATATAATAATATGGAAGAACTAAGACATTAGAAGAAATTGTTTAGCAAAGCAGTGATCAAACAAAAGGACACATCTTTCTGGGCCAGCAACTACACCAAAAACTGTGATGTCAGATTATTTTTTACCAGAAATCAAAGAATTTGCCCATCTCCCACCAACCTCCTATACACACTTATATACACACGTGGTACATACATTCAGACAGACAAATTTACTTCTCTAAGGTGCACTGTCCTCCCAGCGAGGGCTGATGCCCACTCACAGTTTACTGCCTGATTCTGTATCCAGAAGAGTTTGGAACCTTGGGTTTTATTTCAGAATTTTTGTAGGACACCAACAAAAGTCTGAGAGACAACTTTTCCTAAGATATGGCATGTTCTTTGTGTAGTCAAAGTGTGAAGAGGAAACATCCAAATACTGTGGCAAGAAATGGAACAGTCTTGGTTGTTTTCTGGTGAGTTACAATTTCTTTTGACAGTTCCTTTACTAATAAATCAAATGAATGACTGTTCTCGCTCTGAGACTGATTGTCATGACATAGACTGCATTTATGTGTTAAATTCTTATTACCAAAGCCACGGTGGCTTCATAAAAGCTGCCTTTTGGGCATGCCATTGATATGAATTAATCTTCAAAACTTGCACTTACAGTGTAAGTCATCATGCTAGTTGGTCCAGGCAAAAAACAAGTCAGGGATAATAAATCAGTAATATAGATGATGACACAACTGAATTGTGCTTTCATGCTAAAATTGTGCTACTAAATGAAGTCAGAATCATCTTTATTTTCACTTGGTTTAGTGGTGAGAAGCACCAGAATAGGTATCCTAGATGAGCATTGCAGAGAAGATGTCTTTTCTGGTGGCTGAAGGTCATTCTGCTGACAATGGCTTGGGTATGGGCACAGAAGTGATAAAGCACCGATTGATATTTTTTTTTTTTTTTTAACTTTCAACAGTTAATTTTCTGGAAAAGCCACAGTTTTCTTACTCATTCTTAATAACTTACTATGCCCTTGATCTCAGTTCCTTTTGAAAATGCTCCTTTAAAGGGAGCATTAGTTAGTAAGGGACAATTCTGTTTCTAAAAGATTGACCACTACACTGAATAAGGCTGATAAGGAGCTGAATTTACTAGAGAGTAAACAAACAAATAAAATAAATCAAAATAAAGCTTTTCTCCCCTCCAACAGTATTTATTTACCTATGTACCTTTTTTCAACCAAGATTACTGAGAATGATGACTGAACCTATAAAGATATGTACTGTGGCCACAGCTGGGGTAAGAATGCAGAACTTAGATGTATGCCCTGGCACTGAGCTGAGCTATGGAAAACCTCTTTTCTAGTGCAACTGCACTGGGACAACTTTTTGAAACAATTTTTAATACCACCTCATTTCTGGTTATCATGTTCTTAGGATACCAAGCTGTGAGAAAGTAGAAGAAAAAGCACAGAAGCAGTTAAGGTGGCACTCAGTGAACAGAAAGTGTGCTGTGTGTTCCCCAACTGCACAGGAAAAAACTTTTGAAGAACTCCGTGAAATGGGTATAGCTGGTCAGTAGGAAAAGTAGATGTAAGCCCAGTTCTGAATGTTACCTTTATTTGTGTTACCTGCTTCTCCTGCAGGTAACACAACACAAATTCTTCTCCCAGAAAATAGCACCCCAGCCATAATAATATTGCACAGAATTTTGAAAAGGAGCTTTCTGAGGAGAGCAAAGCAGAAAGTTACATTTTGTTTCAACTCAGTGGAAAAAATCCAGATTCATATGACAGTACTTTGGAACAAGATTTTGGCCAGAGGTTATCAGAAACTGTAGGACAGAAAATATTTCCTTTTAATGGAAAAAAGAAATAATACTTGTACCCTACTGTAAGGAAATAAACCGGGATTAATTAGCACCCCAAGAAGGTAACATTATTTTGTACCATCCCACCCAAGGACCCAAGGTCTACACAGATATTTCTCCACACTGCTGTTCAATAACACCAGCTTTTCTTGGGTGAACTAACAAAGCAGCTATGCAAGCACAAAAGGCAGAAAAATATGGGTGAAAAATACCCCAAGAAACCAAAACATCCTCTCAAGACCCCAAACACACTGCACATTCTATCCAGCCTGGAGAGCCAGCAGACGCAGAGCCAGCACATTGCAGGAGAAAGGGAAGATGCAATGACACAGAAGGAATGTGGAAACTTGGAAATAGATTTGGCACTGAGTGAATAGCTGAGATTGATGACCAAATGATGGATGGGTCATATAAAGTGACACTGAACAAAGAAAATTATTTCCCTGGGGAGCAGGCCTTTTTGGGTAAACCATCAGGACATTTGCCTGTAATCTATTTTTGCATATGATTGTGCAATTAATCATTTCATCCTGAGGCAGCTGCACCAATTTGTGAGGCCTTTCCATGCAAGTGTAGGGCTTTTTATGCAGATTTCATGTAACTATCTTGGGGTTTTTTTTCTTCTCCTGATGTTAGACTTAATGTTAAGAGTTAAGTCTTGCTTTTTACTCAGAGGTGGACAAAGGATGTCTTGCAGGTTTCAGCTTCTGTATCTTTAAAATTATTTATTCTTACAAACCAAAATCACAGCCTATATATTAAAAACTTTTTTTTTTAAAGGATTGTTTTCTTGTTTGTGTGGGCTGTATAACCAGGGGAGCACAGTGGGGTCTAGAAAGAAAAGATTTTCCAATCTGACATTGCTTTCCTGAATGTCTTGAAGTCCAAATCTATCATTAAAATACATAAACTTTTGAAAACTGTGCTTACACATAAGAGCTGAATTACCAACCTTTTGATAGAGTCTTTCATAATAAACAAGTTTTGAACATAGTTTTGGATGTGATTATTCGCTCCAAAGCATTAATTTTTTTTGTGTTAGAGGAACTGTCTTAGAATCATAGAATCATAGAATGGTTTGGGTTGGAAGGGACCTTCAAAGGTCATCTAGTCCAACCTCCCTGCAAGGAGCAGGGACATCTCCAACCAGATCAGGTTGCTCAGAGCCCCATCCAACCTGGCCTTGAATGTTTCCAGGGATGGAGCATCCACAACCTCTCTGGGCAACCTGTTCCAGTGTTCTACCACCCCTCATTGTAATTTTTTTTCCCAATATCTAATCTAAATCTACCTCCCTCTGTTTTAAAACCATTACCCCTTGTTTTATTACAACAGGCCCTACTGAAGAGTTTTTCCCCATCTTTCCTGTAGGCCCCCCTTTAGGTACTGGAAGATCGCTATATGGTCTTCCCAGAGCCTCCTTTTCTCCAGCCTGAATAACTCTCTCAGCCTGTTCTCATAGGAAAAGTGCTCCAGCCCTCTGATCATCTTCATGGCCCTCCTCTGGATTCACTCCAACTGGTCCATGTCCTTCTTATGTTGGGGGCTCCAGAACTGGACGCAGTACTCCAGGTGGGGTGTCACGAGAGCTGAGTAGAGGGACAGAATCACCTCACTCGACCTGTTGGCTACACTTCTTTTGATGCAGCCCAGGATGCAGTTGGCTCTCTGGGCTGCAAGTGCGCTTTGCCAGCTCATGTTGAGCTTCTTGTCCACCAACACTCACAAGTCCTTTTCCTTGAGGCTGCTCTCGATCCATTCTCCACCCAGCCTGTATTTGTGCCTGGGATTGCCCTGACCCACGTGCAGGACCTTGCACTTGACCTGGCTGAACTTCAAGAGGCTCTGATGGGCCTCTCCAGCCTGTCAAGGTCCCTCTGGATGGTATCCCTTCCCTCCAGTGTGTCCACCACACCACACAGCTTGTGATGTCAGTGTTGTCAGCACTCAATGCCACTGTCCATGTTGCTGAAAAAGATGTTAAACAGGGCCAGTCCCAATACCAATCCCTCTGAAACTGAAACTGCCTAGGCATAAAACTGTATGGTGAATCCTTTTTGAGACAAATATTTTTGTGGATGGCACAGAGAACCTGCATTATGGCCAGTTCAGCGTGGAGCAGCACTCCAAAGAAAGGCACTGGTTAACTGTATGCACAGAAACACGTTTTTATCTCACGTTGTCTGTTTTCATTGAAGGGTATTTTGGAGTAAATACTGCAGTTTAGAAAACAAATACGGAGATTTTATTAGCCTCTTGGATGCAATACTTCATTTATCTCTCCTATAAATTAGACTTACTATTAACTTGGTAAATTAAAAAATATGTTTAACACATAAAATACCTGTCTGTACTAGGCCTTTTAAACCACATCAAGGTTAGAATGCAAATTATAGTAGCTGTCATAAAAAAAAAATCTTTAGTTTAGAGATTCAGCAATTATATCCTCTCACAGACAAGAAGATGATATATCAGATACTCTTGGGTGGCATTACTGAGAAACGCTGACTGGTGATTGTGTGTGCAGAGGTGTAGGGCAGTACAATTAGAAATGCGGTGCAGAACTTAAGAAGAGCGAGAAGATGCTGACAGCCAGGAAGAATATTCTGGCCACTGGATTTGTTATCCTGAGGAATTACTTAGCGATACCTGAACATCTGTTGTAACCTCTTGTTGCATTTTGTTATGCATTTGGTTGTAATTTCTTGGAGTCAAATATTGCGATTTATCTGGTGTACCATGCTGTTAATCCAGACTCAGACTTCTTACTAATTCTGCTGTGAGAAGAAGCAGTGTTACTAACGCAGATGGAAGGGGTGCTGCCTCATTTCAGCGATGCTGCATGCAGGTTGCCTGGGGTAGAGCCAGTGGCCTACCTACACATACCTAGTAGGTACAACTTTACTGGGATTCTAGCACTGGAACTGCCCAGGCTTCTGTCCCCAGAAGTGGGGAGGGCATGGACCACTGCTGTTAGCTAGACAGGGGCCCCATCACACCCCTGCTTAGGCTATGCCCCAGGCTCACTGACAAAAGGGCATTTTAGCAAAAGTTCTCATGAAAGAAATGAACTCAAACCATAGCCGAGTCAGTGGCTTTCATAGTTTATGAAAGCTAAAAGAGGTGCAGTCCACAAGAGCTGCTCTTCCATGACAGTTTTACGTTAGCAGGCAAAGTGCAGAGGAACCCAAAACTATTTGAGAGTTCAAAATGATTAGGTATACAATGGTATTTTTATTATTAAACACAAAGAGACCGTCTATGGCACTGTATTGGAGCCCTGTTACATGAGTGCCCTTTTCCTATACCTTTGTTGGTGTCCACTGTTTGTTAAGTGAACCTTTGGCCCCATATTGTACAGTTGCTCTGCCATGGTCGTATAAGGTTGTATAAAATGCTAGCTGAGTTATCCAACCTATCTCCTTGGCAATATGGGTTTGTTTTAGAAAGTTGTTTATTTTTTTGAGGCTTGTTAAAGGACAACAGGGCTTTCATAATTTCAGATAGTTATAAATTAGTCACTTAATACATTTACTCTTTGTTAAGGGCAAATCCATGTTTTTTTTTTTCTAATTCCTGACTTCGCAGATTTATCGTACACTCTTACATCCAGTTGTTGCATTGAACTTGTAATGACTTGGTGGTTCATCATCTGTCTTTCTCCTCCATCATACCCATACGCTCATTTGAAACTCCATAACTTCAAGACTTGAGAGCATGTATATGAAACTGTACACACACAGCTGCAGAGATCAGCAGGAGTAGCCATACGCTTTGGCCAGAAAGGGAGAGAAGGGGAATAAAATATTTTTTCTTTATTCATGAGACTGTAGCAGCTTAGCCTTCTCATGATTTGTTTAACCTCTGTTGATGAAAACTAGTTTTTATGTATGTATAAGAAAAAGAAAGAAAAATAGATGTCCACATAGGCTTTGTGAATCCAATAGGATAATTTTTCCTTAAGCTTTACTACTGCAGCTGGGTTTTTTTTGCTCTAGAATATTTATGCATGCTGATTTGTGGCTTTACAATTTGGACATTGCAACTTTTGTAATCTGACTGCAAAGATGCTGATGAGACACATGTTTCTGATTGCAAACAGTATTATGCTTGTCTTTGAAAAGCCAGATAATAAAACTATAATGTTCTTTCTTGTCTATATAACAAAGGCATGATTTATTACTTTATTTATTTCCTGTTATTATTAACTTTTGTAAGCATAAACAAAATAAAAATTAAACATATTATCTGCAGAACACTTAGGGATTGTCAAAATGTTTGCTGTTACGAGGAGTATTTCCAGCCACTATTTCTAGATGCTACCCTAAGTGTTGAGAAACATATAGTTGCTGATATGAAAAAAAATCTCCACGCATTAAAGTAGCAATTCTGATATACTGCAAACAGACATTACTTTCTGCATGGGTCTTTAAAAATAAAATCAGATTAGGAGATATTTGGAGCCCAAGTTTCCAGCTCAAACTTTTATCCCCCCTTGAGAGAGGGAGAGGTCGTTACTCAGAAGCAGTGCTTGTAGCAACATGAAGTTTTGTATGTCACAGGCTTTTAGTTAATATGAAGTCATGAGGAAAAAATGTGTATTCATTGCGCCTGGCTTTCTCCAAATTACTACAGAGAGCAGCAGGTGCTGCATGTAACATGCACAAAATCAGTCATATGGCTGAATCCAAGCAGCAGATTGCAGACTCAAGGAACACAGTGATCAGGACCCTTCGCTCTCCATTTGTCAGCCACTGTAGAAGTGCAAAATGGTTTCTAGCACTGATTTTTCAACTTTAACCATTTAAACAGACAGAACAACAGCATGTTGATGATGATGTCCTAGGTGCTGGGTAACAGGTCTGTGTCTCCCTTCTTGGCCTGTGCAGTCTCAGCCGTGCTAACCAAGATGCTGGTTACCAGCCTCGCCGTACCACAGGCAGTGACTGAAGCTTCAGCGCTCTATGTCCCCAAAAGGGCATGTTCACTCTGGCGTGTATTCAAAGGCAGCCTACCCTGCATATTTGGTTTGCAATCTATTCACTAATGAGTCTTTTTCTGATCATGATTTATGGAGGGCTTGTAGACAATAAGCTACCTTTTCAAAGAAGGTGGAATATGGATATATGCTTATTCCTCATGATCCTCTGATTCTTATGTGGTCTACAGTGGTATCAATGTGAACCAAATTGTTTCTCCACAAGGTTGTTTTTCTTTCTAAGACTCTGAGGGTATTAAAGTTCAGAGTGAGTTATTAATGTATTTCCTTAAGCAGAAAAAAAAAGTAATTCAGAAACAGGTTGGACTTCGTGTGGCCTCTATGGAAAGCATAAAGGTCAAGCTATTGCTCACAAAAGACGTATTTTCATAATAGTCTGGCTTCAGCAGAAAAGAAAGTTTAAAGTAGTTCTTTATTCAGGCTGGAGTTATTTTTAACCTGGATTATTTAAGTAATCTAAATTGCAGCACAGCCATACAAACAGTTGCATCAGCTGGATCAGCTGGAAGGGTGTGATTTGAAAATGGAAACAAGCATCTGGAGGTACAAAAGAGAGGGGCTTACAAAGATTTTGTCTCCAAAGCCATAATGAAACAATGACTAGAGGTTATTAAGTGGATCTCTATTTACCTAAACTGAGCAAGACAGACATTTTCCAACTAAGTACACAAAAGCTCCAATAGTCTCTTCAAAGAAAGTGCCTGGTTCCCAAGCTGTAAAGCAGTTACAGTTCAGGCTTTTGGGAAATTACCATTGAGCTGATTTGACCACACTGGATGATTTTGTTGTTGGACTGTCCTGCAACTCCTGTTTACATAGTGCAACTTCCACACAGAGAGGTGCTTGTTGCTTTAAGATCAATGCTTAAACGGACAAATATTCAGAGAGGAGAAAGTAGTAGCTAGCATTACAATAGTAAAAAATCCTGTTTTGCAAAGACAATGGTGTTATATACATCTTCTTTGCACTGCAGATACTCAACAGAGTACAGACTTCTGCATCATCAGTAGAGCTGTGAGCCTAAAAAATCACTTGGAACACTCAGTTTCCAAGAATTTCCTTGGAGAAGAAGAGATAGTAAAGGGAAAACTGTAACAGAGCATGAAAGCAGATGAGGAAACAGGAACCTGTGAGACCTACACAGAAAAAAAAAATATGTGGAAAACTACTTTTTTTTTTTTTCTCTTTAAAGAAAGTAGGAATCTAGGGTAATTGCTTACATGGGGGCTCTGTGTGCCACAGGTGTTTTTCTTCTGGATAAAATATATTGAAGAATCTCGGTTTACCTGCTAATATAACTTGAAATTTTTGCTCTGGGCACATGCAGTGTGCTCCAGAGACACCCAAACAAATAAAGTCAGTAGGAGTCAGCAAAAGGAACAGACACCACACTGTGTATCCCAGAACAATCTCAGCTTAGTCCCAAAATAGTAGTACCACATGAGAGCAATGCTTTTCCTGGATGAATAAACTCTGACTGTTGTTATCACAGAAACAGCATCACATGTATATTACTTCTTGTTTGAGAGCTGCCATGATAATACTTTCTCTGTAACACACCATTTTGTGTCGTAAATATGCATATGAATTGTAAGAATAAAGGAAATCCTGTAAAATAATAAGACCTGGGTACTGAAATAAAATTTTGGCATGTGAAAGAGTCCATATAATTTTCAACCTCTTTTATGCATTACTTATGGTGTTACAGTGTTGATTCAGAATTGCTTAGTTTTCCTCCACAACAGTCATCTTGTTCTCAACACAGGAATAATAACAATAACCATTATTAATATTAATATTAACATAGCATTAATATTAATAGTACTAAATAAAATACTATTAATTAGCATTAGTATTAATATTACTAAATAACATTATCATTAGTATTAAAATTACTAAATAACTGTGAATTTTTTTCCAGAGAATAGATTGAGATAAGTATGAGAGGAAAAAAGCTCACTTAAACTTTTTCACTTTTCAAAGTACTAAAACTTGCATTCAGGTGAATAAAGTAATAACTACAAAATCTTCTTTTTCCAGCTTTAAGAATACAAGGGAATAGTAAGAAAAATCTCTGGAGATCCCACAAAGGAGACATGAGAGAAATAGAAATGAAAAAATAAATGAAACAGATCATTTTATAGTGTTAATGATGTGTAGCTATGAAATCCTATGTTGAATTACCAGAAGTACAACATATTTTTCCTGCTTATCCCCTGGTGAAATATTTAAAAACATTTTACTGGTGTAAATGTGAGTCAGTAGTTTCTGTGAAGTCTTGAATACTGTTACAAAAACACTGAACGTTCTTTCTGGGTTCCCAAGAAGGAATTTGAATCAAACCCTTTATAATTCTGAAAAGTTTTAAAAAAAAAAAAAAAAGAAAAAAAGAGAAAAATCTCAGCAAAACAAACTAATCTCATGCAGTTAAACCCATTTCCCCCTGTACTGGTCCCTCACAGGCACAGTGGGTTGAGTTTACATTTGCTAACAGCTCTTCCATTTGAGATGTGTATGTGGAAGGTGTTGGGTACTCCTCTCTGTTCACTAGCTGCCAACCTCTGTAAGCTCACTAACATCAGTAAGAAGATGTCTGGTGATTTAAGTGAGTTTTGGAAAGTATCCCGTATTTCTCGTTCTTTTAATATAGAAGAAAATTGTACCTCTTCATTCAAGTCAAAGATAAGAGGCGGGTGGATATGTGGTAAATGATGTGACTGAATTTTTTAATATGGACTGGGGATAAAGGAGTATATGAATTATTCCAAATATTTACAATTCAGTTATCAGGATCAAGTGACAGACATCCTTAAAGTTGAAAAGAAGTAAATTTATGAAGTCACAAATCTCAGAAATCTTCGAGGTGTCATCTCCCTTGCTATGTGTCTTTGGGGAGCATTTGGTCAAATGCCATTATGAACTGGTTGTCCCACTTCTGATACACTTTGTCTGCATGAGGTGTTTGTTGGGGAGGGAATAAAGAATATAACTTGGTGGTGGTGGTGGAGAAGCAAAGCTGTTCAGAGATAACTGTGCCATGTAGTGATAAGCTTGTTCACTATTCCAACACCACAATCCCTGATTGCGCTGTGGGACAGTGCTAGTGCACTCCACACACAAACGTAATCCAGAACATGTGTGAACCAAACCAGCTAGAACTGCATTAGCTGGCATTTTATGCTTTTATGGCAGTTTTTTACTGGCTGTTTGAGAACAGATGCTCCCTGGTCCAGTGCACAGCCCCCCGGGTAATACTTCAAAATATTTTGAACAATAGAATGGGTTTATACTGGATCAGTGCTTTGTGGCACGTGGCCACAGAGTTTTGGATCTGACAGAAAGAGCCTCAAAGCCAAGTTTTGTGTCTTGTTGAACCGTAGCCCAGGTAAACATGAAAATAATTTTTGTTCCATAGTACAAGATACTGCCATGCTGAATGGTTTACAAATGGGACATATGTAGTCTCTGCAATATAAACACATAGAACTTTTTTTTTTTTAAACTGGGTGAAATTATTGCACAAGAAAATTCAACTTTTTTCATCTTTTTTTTTTTTTTTTTTTTTTTATTTCTATTTAGATGACTGGGGAATATTGCTAACCTCATGCTTGTATTGTACCCCGTGCTCATATACATACAGGGATGTTGCCTGTATCTGTTGTTCATGGACAAAATTATAGAGGGATGCAGCACTTTCTTTCCCCTATTCCTTTACTAAATCCTGAATATACTGGTCCTAGGAAAATAAATTACCCAGAAATCCAGCCGATCCTGATCCCTTATTCACCATGGGACACTGCTCGTGGTGTCATGACAGAGGAACAAATGGAAACTACAGCACTCTACAGCTCTCACTCTTCTTCTGAGTGAACATAGACTCAGGGTCTCAATCTAAATATATCCTGAAATAATACTATATTATTACAGTCATTTTATACAACTGATAGCATCAAGAAACATGATTCTTGTTTTTTTTTTCCTTCAAGAAACTCATTTAACTATGATGAGACTTTGGAGTATTTTAAAAGGGAATACATTGATAAGATAAATCTGTGCATGAGACAAGTTAAATACAGAATGCTACATAATAAAAGCACCAAGTCTATTGTTTATAACCTAAATTAATCATATTTTAACAGCAAATGAGTACATGGTGTACCTCAGTACACCAAGGTAAGTTAATGAATACCAAGAGACAAAAGAAGATTTCTGTGAAACAGAAGTAGTACTATTGCTTCAATTAAAGAATATCTGGTTTCTTACCGGCACAAGAAAGCACAATTTTTTTCCCTAAATCTTTTCTTCTTAGTCTCCAATTCACTGGAGGCAGCAATTCAGTGGGGGCCTGATCCAGTTCCACTGTAGTCAGTAGAAAAGACTCTGACTGGGATTTGGATCAAGCCCTTACTAACAGTACAGGGTGGGGTTAACAATGTAAAAAGCTATCGTTTCCAGAGCTGACTATCTAAGACCAGATGTGCAAGGCAGCAAACCATATGATTACATTCAAACAATAAATAAAAAAGGAGTTGCCCTTGTTTAGAAGCATTTTCCACTGGTGGAGATTTTCTAACCATGACAACATTCTGCAGGATTCAATATTAAGTCATTGAGTGGCTGAACCTCTATCCCATGAAGCCTACTGAATCTTTGGGGAGTCAGGATTAGCTGAAAGAACAAATGTAAGAGATCACTTCATGTCCAGCTAAAGCCAACAAAGGTTTTAGTGCTGAACTTTCTTCTGGTTTTCATTTTCTGCATTTTGGGTTACTTATCTTATTTGAATCTCCTGTTGCAGGATGCTTTTAACAGTTGTAGTTTGTTTCCAGCTAATAAAGTAGGCATTGTT
The DNA here is from genome assembly GCA_009806455.1 of Tetrax tetrax. Taxonomy (NCBI): domain Eukaryota; kingdom Metazoa; phylum Chordata; class Aves; order Otidiformes; family Otididae; genus Tetrax; species Tetrax tetrax. Next base: position 312,377 of record WHYT01016236.1, read on the forward strand.
TGAAACAAGACATATTCCTTGAAACTAGCTTTGCCTTACCTTTCCTGGTCTCCTTCTCTTCTCTTGTCTCTCTCCCTCTTCCTTTCTTCCTTCCCCTTCCTCCCTTTCCCCTTTTCTTACCTCACTCCATTCTTCTAACCCTTCCATGTAAAAAACAACAGCAAAACCCAAAAGAAAAATTAAAAAACCCATCACAAACTAAACACAAGTGGTCTGCATATGACTGTCTTACATATTGCAGCAGTTCCCACATCATGGTGGTAACTGAAATGGGCACATTGTGGGACCCTTCTCTCTTTTGCACCTTGTATAATAAGAGTTGCCTGTCTAAAATGGGTTGAAACTATTGTAATTCTGATTTGCAGGTTTTTTTTTTTTGCAGTGACTTTTGCAATTTTTTTTTCCACTGAGACAAGTGTCTAAAGGAACTGGAAGGCAAATCTGCAATTTTTTAACTTCATGTACACTTCACGTGTATGAAGGGAAATAGTGACTCTGTGACTTTTGAGGTCATTTACCATTGCAAAACACCCAATCACATTTGCAATGGAGGGAGAAAGAGGGAGTTATGAGGTTAGTCATAACTGGATCAGGCCCCAGAACCTAATAAAATATTTGGGCAGTGTTTTCAGGATAAAGGGCCCTGTGCTAACACATCTTTAAGACTGAAAGTTTTCACAACTGTGAGTAATTGGATTAGTGTCTAGAAGCAGCCACCATGAAGAAAGTGCCTGAATAGGAGCTAAAGTTAGAGTCTTAAACCTTCTTAAAACTCTAAATTTCCCAGTCACTCTTTTCCCATTTATTATTGCTGTACAAGAATGTAGGAATTTATTCTTTAGCACAAAGGTGGACATTGTCCTGTTTTCATTTCCATTCATTTCTCTGTCAAGAAGGAAATAACCTACACCTGGAATGCAAACCTCCCCTGCTACTCAAAGAGCAGTTAGACAGAACAAAACACAACTGTTATAAATCCCAAGGCAGATGCTGTGAAAGCTACTCTCTCCCTTGCCACTAGTATCATGTTTATTGCTATAATTAAAAGATCTATATACTGTGGCAATAGTAAGTGAAGGATAAGGTTAGATGCTTTTTTTTTTTCCCCTCCACAGAGGAACATGTTATAGGAACATGACTTTCCCAACAAGAAAAATAGCCAATTTTACTGTGCCTAAAAATGTAAGTTTAAAAAGAAAGAAAAGTAGCAACATTCCTAAATAATGTATGGAACTAATATGGGACAGAAGGCAGAAGACGGGTTTCTAGGCTGTAGTTCAAAACCACTGCAGAATCCGTATGCACAGGAAGAATTGACTCTTCAACTTGACGGAGGTCAGCCTGTTTCAGCTGAGGTCATTCTGATTAGTTTGGGCAGAGCTACCGAGTCAGCTGGTAAACAGATGCTTTCTTGTAAGTTGATGGTTTAGAATAAATCAGGCCAAATGCCTTGATTGTGGTTGATGCAAGAATTCTGATAAATACAGCCTTGTATTTTCTTTATTTTTCTGTTTGAAATTTTTAAGCAGAAAAAATATATTATTATAGTTAATAATAAGTTGACAACATATAAAAATCATGAACTCAAAATGTGCAAAAGATTTATCTGAGCTGCACCACTCCACCATTGCTACTGTAGTCATTATTGTGGGTTTTTGTAACAACCCTGTAGGAAAAGTGTCCTTTATGATTTGTGTTGCAGTAATTCCCTGAAGCACCAAGCAGGTCCTGTGAGTACTCCTTCCTACCAGTTACGTGTATCTGACTAGGAGACAGGCACACTTTTGCAAGTTTTGCAAGGAAATCACAACGTCTGCTGCAAAAGCTGCTTTTGCCCTCCTGGAAAGATGCAGAATGGGCTCCCGCCACTCAGAATCAGCTCCACATTTAGTTCAGAAGGCGCTTAACTACATATACCAAACTGCGTTTCAGGAAGATGGTGAAGCTGCACATGTATGGGCTTTCTCTAGAGATGGATGGGCAGCAGTTCTTATTCTTTTTCACTCCCTTTCTCCCTCTCCACACCTTGTTACTTGGAAGGGGAGAAGGTTGGAGGTGGAGGGGTTGTTGTTTGATTTGTTTTTCCATGGACCTTATCCAGGCTTGCCTTAATTAGATTGTCTCAGAAAATTTACAGTCTCTGGTAGTCACCAGTCATTGGCTGTTAAGCAAACACAGCCACGGATACACAGCTGGGTTCTCCTGTGCCTTCCTATGTTCCCACTTTCTCCACTCACCTCGTGGCACATCACTGATTTATGCCAGTGCAAGTAAGATCCATCTGTTGGCTTCACAGACACACACTGGTTGTTTCTCTTGTTAAATGATACCTTTGTGAATTGTCATTTCTGTAGGTGTCTGGTCCCAAAGTAATAAAAGCAGAGGATGCAGTGACAGGGAGGGACAGTGCAGGGACAGAAGAGGGGGTCTGTACAAGTACCATGGGTCTGCAGAGCAAAACCACCTGTTGGTAGACGTCTCAGATCTGCCCAAGTTTGCAGTGAGGAGGAATTCTGCAGTTCCTCAGTTTTAAGTTCATCGGAAGATGCCAAAGGTGAAGATTAATGCTGGGTTTCTTTCCTTTAATTTTCCTTCAAGTTTCCTTTTGTGCCTGGGCTAAAGCACAAGTTAAATGCTGAAATAAACACGAAAGCCTACTTCATTTCATCACTTCTGGAACCATAATACTGAATAAAATTTAACTGCCTGGTCACCTGTCAGCACGTATTTTTATGCTGTACATGATGTAAGGAAATAGCAAATTTTGTCACAGAAACGTGAAGCATTTTGTAAGTTAACAGGACCTAGACATTGCTTCACAACCCTGCTAACCTGGATACGAGATGGTGCAAAAGCTGCAATTATCTAGTGAAAAACAGGCACCTGTAGTAAAGGAAATTTTTTTCCTAAAACTTTACTTTAACAATATATTTAGAGAATGGAGAAGAGGCAGTTAACAGAAACAATATAAACTATGGAGAAATCAATTTCAACTAAGAAATGACTGGAAACTGAAAGCACTCTCTAAGGTTTTAGTCAGCAGATGTCCTGCCATTTGGGTTCAGCACTGTTCATGCTCTCAAATCAAAATCACATGAGGGCCTTTGGGAAGCAGAGTTTTCAGACTGTTTCCGCCTGCGATCTGTCAGAAGTTTTCCATTAAGAAATACCACCCTGGACTGGATCTTGTTAAGATCATGCTTCTGATCTCAACTCTTCCCTCTCTCTCTAATAAATGACCTTTCATAAGGATTTCTTCAGTACTGATTGTCTGTTCTTTTCTTCCTCCAGATAATTTTTTATCTTTAGTGTATTTTTTTTTCCTGCCTGTTGCCTCAAAACAAACTTAAAAGGTGTAACTTGCCTAGAGATTTCACAATTTTCCAGAACCAAATTGAGATTTTGCTTCAAGGAAACTTTTTTTCCTCCACACTCCAGCCCCAAACTGGTGGATTTTTAATTTCCTGGAGCTGTGCTTCTAAAGATCTGCCTTCAGCCTCTGGGCATCCCTTCAGGGGGTGCCTCTTCAAAGCCACTGCAAAGCTCTTACCTCAAAGCTGCCAGTGATGCTGGGGAGCGTCTGCCCCTGGGACCTGCTGGTAGCACCCCTAAAGCTGTGCTCCCCGATGTACATGCAGTCATGCAGTCACCAGAGCACTGATGCAGTTCTGTCTCTTGACTTTCTGCCTTTTGAGAACAACTCAGGCCAACAAGTGCCTTTCACGAGTATCTGCTTTCCCAGTAAAAAGGCCATAAATTGGACAATGCTTGCAGTTTGACTCTTCATGTGGTGGATACAGCTGGGAGCTGTACATCCAGAGGAACTGGAGATGGAGCCCGACTTTGGCACAGCCTTTGCTGGAGGAAGCTACATCCCCGTTTTACTTCCTGACCTCACGTATCTCATCTGAACGATGAGGAGATTGTTAGACCAAGATCATATGTAAGATTTGGGTTCGCGAGTGACAGAAAAGTGATTAACCCTGCCATGAAAGTGCATCATACTGCCAAGAAGCATGAGGAGAGGCCTGAACAGTCACTATACGAGATTTGGCAGTCTCCCTTATGGATGTGTCTGAGCTCCAGGGCTGCAAAGCCGTCAGGGACTCTGTGTGCTGCACCACCACTCTGGGAGCCTCACTGCTTGGGCTAACGCCAAAAGTCCTCATGAGTTGACCTATATGACTGGGATTCAGGGACTGGAATGCACTGGATTTAAGGATTCTGACTGTTGGTTTTTTTTTTTTTTTTCCTTTGATAATAGATGTACCCCTTTAGATTACACTCTGTTATGCCTATGAATAGTTTCTGAACACATCCTGAACCATGGGTAAAGATGGGTTTTTTCATTCTTTCCACATTGCCAATCTTTCTCGCGTAGACCTACCACAATGTGTCCTGCTCTGTGTAATCAAACATTGAAAAGAAGACAAGCGTAACCCAGCTCAGCTTTGTGGTTCACCACGTACATGGCGATGCTGACTCTGAACCATCATGCCAAAGCAAACTCTGGTCTCAACCCCCAGTTTAGTACAATGTGTGAGCTTTATCTAAGTTGGTCTGATAATTGATATGTTGAGATCTGCAGTGCCTAAATTGAAGTATTTATATCAAGAAGTCAATAAGCCTCAACCAATTACTTCAAATGAAGCTCAGGATGAGGGATAAGCTCAGGATGGTAAAATAACATAGACTGGTGGGATCAAAGCAACCATCTAAATAAGTGGTACTTAGTTTGCTTCTGTTGGTGGTTCATTTTGCAGTGTTTGGTTATCTGAAAGGTTCAGAGATACCCCCGAATCCTTACCCTGATTGGGAAAAATTGCGTATCTCCACAGTTGCATTCTGATCTTGTTCTGTTTTAGATTATGTTTATTATTAAAAAATCCCTCATGCTTTATATTATTTTCATATGTTGTTTATGAAGGGTTAACAGCTGATTATTATCTGTGATACAATGCGAGCAATGTATTGCAAATGGTTATGAGCACATCTGTAGGAGATACAGAATGTTACAACATAGGTATTGATCTGCTTGATGTTGCGGTGATTGACTGTGGCATTTATAAAAGCAGGTATCATTATTTACCAGGGAAAGGTATAGCACAGAAAGTGGACAAAGGGCAAGGAAACCCTGCAGTTTCAAGGCCAGTGCGTGAACTTTCCGGACATCTCTCCTTACTCAGTGCAACCTGATTTAACTTTTCCAATGAGCCTGATGCTCTGCCCACAGTCATGTCTATCTCACTATTTTCTGCCTGCTTTGCAGACATTTGCCAGGGTAAGTTCTGTGCCCTAACATGCAGTGGCTGTAAAGGTGAGATGTAAGGCTAAATGTCTGTTCAGTTATATTCACATGCGATGTCCCTGAATATTAAAGTGTTTTAGATTAAGTTCAGCTGCTACATAAGGTTTCCAGAGCCTGACTTCTGAGAGATGGAGGGGGCTCAGCCACACGCAGTACGTGGTCCAAATGCAACTCCCTGCTCAGCTTGCTTTCGTGTTAGAAGGACCTTGGACCTAAAAGCCCTGGAAAATAGCTCATTAATTTCTTAACTCATAGTTTAGTGAGAGGTCAGAATATGGCGCTCTCAGCCTCTACATTGAGAAGCAAAGCACAAAAAGTAATTTGTTTCTCCGTTCCTTCCCCAGATATGAGCCCACTGAATGTTTAAGCAAAATGGACCTATTCATGGCAGAGACTGAGTCTATAATTTGAAAGGAGATTAATTTTTATGGTAGAATATATCAGAAAGGAAACTAGTTAAAATCAGATCCAGGTATTCCAATAAGGAAAGAATTGATTGAAGATTTTAACAGAGCTGATGATTTCTAATTCTAGATCAAATTATAACCTCCAGTATATGTCTGCTAATGAGAAAAAAATCTTGTTTATCATTATAGCTGATACATATTTTCCTCAATTGCCTACAAAATACTGGTAGAAATTGTCTGTATACATACATTTTTTTGCTTTGTCATTGAACATTTGGAATTGACATTGAACATTTGGAATTTGTAGACATAGTAGAGCTCTGCAATGAAATATAAATAGAGCAATAAATATATGCATAATCTTTGGTAAGGGAAATGAGGTCCACTGAATGTCCTGCACTTTTCAAAACTTCCCAAAACCCATATTATCCTCAGGGTAGGATGAACTTTAGCTGTCAGTATAAGAATTATAGGTGCAATAGATGCATAACACTTCAACTAGTTAAAGTACAATTTTAATAAGTCTATTTTCCAGAAGAGTTTTATGCACAGGAAAATGTAAGAACCTCCCTTAATATATTAAATTCTCATTTCACATTTCTGTATTTTTTCCCTCAGTTTCTAATGGCTTCCCAATTTTAACCTGTTGGTAAAAAGTAACAAAGCACTAAAAGACACAATCCTATCTTGCTACTCGAATGGATGGAATCTATAGCTTTGACTTTGAAATTACGTTTGACTGTAAGAGCATATGCAAAGTCTGAATAAATAACATAACATTTCAGGATCAGCGTTCCTTACATATCTTTCTTTCCACCATCTCTCCTTTGTTGCAACAAGGTTTGTAAGTAGTTGGCCAAGGCTGCTTTGGATGATCAGAGCCACCTATAAAAAGACAAGTGATCAAGCTGTGTGGCCTAGAACAAAGGTATACCACTTACAATATTAAGGATTAATCTGTTCATTTTATTCATGTGTGTGGTCCTGCATATTTCTTGCCCGTTGTTTACATTATACAGATTTTTTTTTTTCTGGTTACTCCAAATACGATATAGATATAGTATGACCTCTTTCCTATTTAACTAGGTAAGCTTTGCTTTTAGCCATAAAGTCTTCACTACTGGAGTTTAGGATCAAACTAGGAATAGATGAATGAATGTTTCCAGTAGAAGAATCATTTAATTTCAAATATTTGAGGGGAACGATTTGTGGTAAACTTTTGTGTGTTTATATGGGGACTTGTAGTTTATACTGATTACCTCAAGGGAAGGATTTTATGAAGTTTTATTCAGGAAAGTCCATATCTTTTGGTATTAGCAGAAGGAATAAAATGACACATTTTGTCTATTTTACTTAAATAAACATTATTGCTTCTCTTTTAATCTAATCTAAATTAGTCTGTTCCATTTTACACGCATATTGTTTCCCATGAAGAAAAATGACTCCATGAGTTCTTCACTGAAGCAGTATTCCTAGTGATTGAAAATAAAATAATAGAGGCATTCTATATGCCTACCTCTCTCTCTGTGTATGTATCTATGAAAGTATCTATCCTCACACATTCAAGCCTGTCTATTCCCATACTTTTAAGCCTTTTGACAGATAGTTTCCCATCCAAAAAAGTGGTGGAGTTGGGTTTCTTTTGCCCTTATTTTATATTTGGTTAGCTTCCTCTACATGACTTTGGCTGCTTCTTGTTGTTTCTACTCTTCCTTCTAAAAATGTACCACCCCTGTGTGTTGCTATTCAGTCACAAGCTCTCTCCCTCTGCTCCTATTACCTCAGTTTTTAAGACTCTTTTGTTGTTAGAGGAGATAAAAATATATTTCGTCATAGAGTAATTGCCTTACTCTACTTAGAAAACACACTTCACGCAATGTCAGGTTGTTTTCACATATTCAGTTTAGTCTTGTTCTTTCAGGAAAATACTTCATTGTTCGTATCTGTCAGCTGCCTCAAAATCCCACTGTGTTACATCTCTTCACCACCTTAAAGCTCTTAAAAGAGTCTTTCTGAGGCTTTAATTTTCCTTACAGTCTTCTGCTTCAGTCCTCTATTCAAATTATGTCCTGTGCCAAAAAAATTCCTATCTGCTTCAAGTGTACTCCTGGCAAGCCATAAGGCTTTTCTGCGCTGAACGGATTGAAAGGAAATTGTCTCATAAATGGCCTTGTAGCACATGAACCTGAGGCCAAATGTAGTGAGGTGAGAAGAGCTGCAGGAGCTCCTCATTGCAAAGTAGTGTAATGGACACAGCATGTTCTTATTTTGGCAGCATCCTTGCACCCAATCTGTGGATGTCTGCCCTTTGCCTATTCCTTTAATGGCACCTCTGTAGGAGTCTTCTCCCATGAAGTTCATTACAGGATCACGGCTTGTCTCAGAGCCTGTAGCGAAATACTGTCAGACTGAGAACTTAAAGACCTTAGCAACAAGATTCCACCCTTTTTAGCACTGGAAATGCATTTAAAACAGACCAGATGCGTTCCCAAATGTAAAGATGATGAGGAATAAAAGCTTATTTGATTCCTGATACAGACATTCATTTTTAATGGAGATTAGTGATTTGTTCTAATTAAGAATCTGTAATGCCATCATGATTTGTTTGGGCCACGGTGATTTTTCTTGATTTGACAGGATCATTTATAATAATTAAATTAAATAATTTCCAAATTAAACAGCCATAAGAGGAAGGGAAAAGTATTAGTATATTTTCTGAAAGAAAGACAGAAACGAACCATGGCATTACCCTGATTCTAATGCAGCTGTTTCAGTTTTCAAACTTCTATTCTTTCCCTCCCTCATGCTTTAAAATATAGTGTGAAAGAAATAGAAATGAAAATGGGAAAGGATGTATTGCTCTGAGAATTCTGTGCAAACAAAAGAGAAACAGCAAAATAGAAGGCCATTTATTTTATCTATTTGTTTATTTCAAGCTATTTAAAAATATGTTTTTCTGCCAAAACCCTCAGTGCAGATACAAAACCTTTTGTAATAAATCTTGGGAATTAAAGCCAGCTTCCATATACTGCAGAGAAAATAAACCTGTTGTGAAAGACCTTACAGAAACAACCGCTGTGCAATATCTGTCCCCAGGTGTGTGCACAGCTTCCAGGGTAATCAGCAGGAGGAAGATGCCCATCTCTTCTTTTATCTCACTGGTTCTCTGTAGAGATTTATGAATCATCAGGATTAAAGTACAAAGTCTAAAACCTATCAAAATCCCCCAAATATCTATTGGTGCAAACTAGGATATCATCTAGTTTCGGATTTGTTCCTGGAAAAGCTGATATTGCCCTAAATTGTATAGGGAGGTGAATTATGTACATATATACGAGCGTAATGAGAAACAATGGCTCTTATATCTGTTTCTGTCACATACCCATCCCAAGATATCCTTTTTCAGGTTTCTCTGACCCTACAATTTCTGTTCAAGCAAATGAGTGAAAAAGATGGGGAACAAGAGGAGTCTCAACTCCATCTCAAAAGGCACTCACTAGCGAAATGGAGCCAATGACTAAAAGTGCTGTAATTTCCTGTTAATGCAGTTCAGAGCAGGAATGATACAGTAAGTTTATTTCTCTAAGGCAAAATAAGCACATAGGCAGCCCCTAGTGCAGTGCAATGTAAAGGAATTCACTTCAAGCCATGGAAAGGCTATTGAGCACTGACTCAACTCAATTGAGCGCTATCCTGGAAGACATTGTGTCTGCTCACAGTAGCAGAAGTTTTGGCTGTTAGCTCTAACTTATCTCTTGAGCCCATTTAATTTATTTCTATTTTTATCCAAAATTGTATTTTTACAGGGAAATGAATATGGGTCTTTTGTAAAGCAGGTGGTTTCTTGAATAGGCCTTCTCATTTTTAAATGTTGGGAAAGAAATAAGACTTCCGTGGTCTCCAGACAAATGAGATTTAGAGTTTGTAAGTCTTTGACTTCCAAATTGACCTTTCGTTACTGCTGAGTTGCTGTCAGCCATGCAAGACTTGACAGAACAAAAGTGGGGTTAGATTTCAGAGACATTAACCACCATACTCTGTAGACCAAACTCTTTGGTGCATGACCTGAGGAGTAATTCTAGCTATTGCCACACATGGCAGTATGTAGATCCTAAAATCAAGCTCATTAATATATTTAAATAAACATGACAGAGAAGAGGAAAAAGTGGAAACAAATGAGCAGCAGCTAACAGAAGCTGGGCTTGGCAGCTAAGTCCCCTTCAGAAACTGATTATATGGCTATTTCCATCTCTTATAAAGGGCTTTACTGTAAAAGAGGCAAACACCAAAAGAATGAAGTGGAGTGAAGGAAATTAGTATGTATGCTTAGAAAGTAAAAAAACTTAAATATCTTTGGCTGTGACTAAAACAAATGTGTTCTGTAGAGATTTCACCTACTTTAATTTGCTGTTCTACCTGGGTGTGATCTGTCCCTGAGATCTTCTGCAATGCAAGATCTGAAATGCAATATGATTTCTCATTCTTTGTTGAGAACTGATTGAAATGTTTGGAAACTAAGTAAAAGCTTAATGAATTTGAGGGCTGAGTTAGAAGAAATCAGATTTTTCCTTTGGTCTGGAAATCCCAGGGAAAGAGATTGCATCCACGGCCTACAGGTGTGAGTCCAGGCCTCTATATTCTCATTCTCCAGCCCTTACTGCAGCAAATGCAAAGATACGCAAAAAAAAAAAAAAAAAAAAAAAAAAAAAAAAAAAAAAAAGTAAAAAATTGAAGAAACAACAGACAAAGAAGAAAAGACTAATTTGTTTTTCCCCAAAAGCTCTACAAGAAGGAGATAGACCCAAGTAAAAATCTAATTTTCTCCCTAATGTCTGGGAGATTTGGAATTAGTCCTGAAAGCCTTGGCATTTAAAAGATGAAGTCTAGGTTTCAAATCTGAATTTCTTATTTTGGACATATATCTAGTTGGAAGTCTACATTTTATTTTTGCCTTGGATGAAAATATAGCTTAGCTAGATCAAGAGTATTCTCTGCTTTTCCACTTCTACAATGAAAACATTGTATTATTCTGCGTTTTTACTGTATGAAACTCAGCATCAGAAAGTCTGCTTTTCCACAGAACTAAATAGCCTTTCAAAGAAGATTAAGACAATTTTGAAGCTTCTGGTAATCCACTGAAAGAACTGAAGCCACATGCCACTAAGTACAGAACTAGTGTGAGTTCATACTGCTGCTTCAAATTTGTTCAAAATATTTTGATAGGGTAATTTTTTCCTGGCAGGCTCAGGATCAGATCAAGTATCATCTGTTCTCCTGCAGCTACACAAATGCAGCCCAAGCACCATATGGTGTGCTCTGGCACAGCACGCATGCCACAACTGAAACACAATCAGATTTCTGTTGGTTTTAGTGCATAGATCAAGTATCAATGAATATGGAACCATTAATTATTTCCCATGGTTTTAAAAGAAATACTCCACTACCAGTACCAAGTATTGGGCTTAATGCTGGGAGATGCTGAGTCCTCCTCTCCTATCTAATGTAACTGGGCTGTCGGTCGGGCTGCTGGTGAGCTGGGGAGTAGCAGAGTCATTGAGAGCTTAAATAAGGGATAGCTCAGCTGTGGCCACCGTTGCACATCTGCTACTGTGAAAAGCACACCCGCTTTCTGGGCCTTTGGTTAAGCAAGATCTTTCAGTTGCTGTTGCAAGGCTATTATTTGCACAGATGTATGCACACACGCACAGGACACTGGTGTTTTCTTAGAACTTTCTGGCCAATGTCCAACTAATCTTTAACTGCAAAATCTATATTTAGAAACTGCTTTCACTGTGATCTTTCCTCAGAAAATGTATTTTGGTCCTATTTAAGAAGAATTCATTAAATATTAGATAAATAGTACATAATGATGCTCACAGTATTAGGCTAAAATATTTCCTTTTAGTACTTTCTATATGTCCTATTCCACTTCCACATACACAAAAAAGCATCTATATATTTCTAGTTGCAATTTCATTCATCTCTTAAAAGGAGATTAAAGAAGAAAAGATAAATAAATTTTAAACCTCTGTAATAAACCAGTCTTTTCCAATACTTTATGTCCAGTATAAATGTGTGTGGGGGGAGGGGTTGAAATAAAAAAAAAAAAGAAAAAGAAACAAAAAGATCTGGGAGGTTTGCTGTCAAATTCAAACTTTTAAAACTTCATTTTCTAGAAAAAAAAAAAACAGGGTTTTTTGAGATTTCTAACAAAGCAAAAGTGTAAAAGATGAATTTTAAATGTGTTAAAATATTCTGTTTTGTGAAAACCAAATGTTTTGTTTCAATTTCCAGCTTTTAAAAGCATTTTGAATTTCTAAGAAACTTAAAGGAAATTCTCAGATATAAAACTATTTCAAATGGATCCGTTTAAAAAATATCGAAACATCAATTTACTTATTAACAAGATGAATATATGTTTTCAAATCAATTATGTCACACTGAGTGTACATTTTTTTCCTAGAAAAGATTTATGCATCCGACTGTAATCATTTCACACCTGCGTAAAGTGAGTGTAAGCAGATGTATAATGCCTCTGTTACAATGTGGTATGGCTTCCACTCACAGGGGAAATCCTGGCTCCAGCAACGTCAAAGAGAGTTTCTTAAACTTATTTCTTCACACCTAATTCATGTTTCATCTTTAAGAATCAGTAATTTCACACTAGTCTAAACATTGCTACTCTTACTGGTACAATTGCCAAATCACTCACATTAAATATGCTTAGTATCGCAACAATTCAGAATTTTTATTTTATCAAGGGCCAAAATAATGATTCATGCCCTAGATATTTCCTGTCTAGACTACTATATTGGTCTTTTGGATAGATTTCCTACTTTTTCCATTGTTGTTTTCAAAGTGAAATGTATGAAACTCTGTAGCTTGTTTCTTACTTTCCTGAGCTCTCAAGAAGATGGTGGGCCTGTTAGAAAACTATACCCCTGGTGAGGAATCAATCCTTTATTTATATTTGAATTGTGATTACATGAGAAAGCAGGAACTGATTCTGTGGATTAATCTACAATAGAGTCCCTTTTAGGTAATTGCAAACCTGCAGCGAAAGCCTCTGAAGTGTCCTATTTATTGTGCTCCTGCATTCAGTGACTCAGCAGAGACACTGATAAGACAAATATTCAGGTGAGTTTCATTCATTATTTTATTCTGAACATACTAAATTTAACTGTCCTATCTAAATTAACCATATAATCTCAAACAGCTTTTCCAGATAATTATTTACCTGAATTATCTTAGATGCCTGTCTTAATACACTGTATATGGCCTTTTTAGGACATCTGTTTCAGTGTATTGAGGGGTGTCTGAACCTAAATAAGATGCTTAACTTTTAGATAGCTAAATTCTATCTCTCCTTTTCTGCTGGATACCTGGTAATTTGTCGAGGATGCCTAAGAACTGTGGTGACCATCTGTGGAATGGTAAATATGGATATTTTTAGAGTGGTTGAACAGGTCATTAAGTGATTAATAAGCCGTCATCTGTTATTTTTAATTGCAGTTTGAGCTTGATCAAATTTATTATAACATTCAATAATTCTAGTCCTACCTTTGTTTCACTATCTTATTCTCTATCATTTGATTGAATGATTAGGCAGAATCCATAGCATACATTTTAATTAATAAATTTTCAGTTTTCAGTTTTGTCTATAGCAGTGATTTATTCCATGTATTTCTTCAATATGTTCATCCATGCACAGTTTTCTATCTATTGTCTGAATGTTCTTCAGAAAATTGTGACCCAAAAATTACTAATTGACACCATGTCATGGGGTTTTTTTTGTACTTAGGGCATAGGCAGCTTCACTGCTTGTGTGATTTTGTAATCTTTGAGATTTCAGCTGAGTGACTTTGTTCTTCTATAATAATGAACTTTGTTTTATTGAGTTTCGTATTTAACATGTTTTTATACAGGGAATGCTATTCATGCATGTTTCCCAAGTAGTACTCCAACAAAGCTCAAGTGTTCTGTTGATCTCATTGTGAACAGTTTTTAACAAAGATTTTTGGAAGTTTTCCAATAAAAATGCAACAGAAGCAGACTGGGAGAGGTTAGGCAAACAGTGCTGCATTATACATGGCCACATAAAATATTGTGCTGAGGAAAGGCTAAAGAAATATAATTGCTCAAAGAGACCATTTACGGGGAAAACCAGTAATAAACATAAGTAAATGCTTCAAAATCATCTTTAGTTTGAAGAACTGATGAGGACCAATACCATTCCTAGTCTCACTATAAAACTTTACAGTTCTCAATAGAATGTGAATCAAACACTCTTCCAAAAATGCTTGAAGATGCTTTTACAAATCTCCAGTTTTATCCTAAATCTTTGCAAATATCAGAAACTACAGAGTGAGGGTGGTATTGATTGAGCAAGGTTGTAGACTTTGCACGTTTTATTATTTCATGTTTTTGGAAGTAAAAAATTATGTCTGTCTTATACTATTCCAATGAACATTGAGCAGACTGTATTGTCTAAACCTCAGTGTCATATGGTGTTGTCTTCTACTTCTACTCCTGTCTTCTTTCAGAGAGTATTTATTCACCATATCCAGATCTACAAGCAAAATTTCTTCATGTTCTTTTGTCTGTGAAGATATTCTAGGCAGCCAGCCAATTTCTCATTCTTTATATTGGGATAGACGAGACTGTCCATGGGTCTCTGTCATGTCACAGCTGATGCATACTTCCTTACAGAACAGGACTGGGTAAGGCTAGAGCAGCCCCTGGACTGTGCTAACAGAAAAGCAGACGGCCCTAAGGACCTCCTGACTGATCCCAGCTCTCAGCTTCTTTTCAAAATCTTGATGCTCAGGGGAAAAAAAAAGAGCAAATATGTTTAATTTAATATGAAGGATTTGTTCCTTCTCTGTCATACCATTCACTCATGTATAAACATCAGATGTTTCATCAGCTACTGAATTTTGCACAGGGAAAACCCTAAATGTTTTCTTTTTTCTTTTCTTTTTTTTTTTTTTTTTTTAACAGTTGCATTACTTTTGGCTTTAATGTGAATCTATGAGATATTGAGTCTTTGTAGCATGGCTACAAATGTTGCTATTGCAGATGGAATCACTCTTCTAATAAAGCAGACCTGATTAATTTTGCTAATGCTCTTCTTCTGTTAAAGACTTTCCCTTTTCTCAAACAGAGGCATCAAAAGTTGAATCCTGGGCTACCAGGAAATAGAAATTTTCTCCAGTGGGCTCATCATTAGTTAAATATTAATAACATCTGAGCTATTATACTTTGAGTATATACTGGATTTGCCTCCTTGCTCTGCATCATCTTTGAATCCCAAGTTTCCCATGGTCATAATATCAATAGAGAATAGTTATTTATCAAAGACTGCTTTTCCATTCAAGTTTTGTTTTTCCAGCACTGGTATTCATGCATTAATAATATGTGCTATATATATATTTCTCCTGTAATATTAAACCTCAAATGTATTTTTATCATCCCATCTCTTCACTCTCTCTCAATATAGAAGATCCTGTAGTATTGCTTCACTCAGCTGCTCTCCTTTTTTAACTCCTATAGATCTAAATATATGGTAGTTGTAACAAGTATATTTATGTGTCTAATTTTAAACTTGCTGAGTGATAATCACTAAAATTGGTTCAGAAACTAATGCCTGTAGAAGCTGCAATAGAACAATTTTACTTGCCATCAGTTAGTGGAAGCTTAATAGCGCTACCCATGAAAAACTATGAGATCTTATACTTTTGCTAAAACTATTTCTGAACTTTCAAAAATAGCCACTGTAAAAGAAGGGGTTTTGGTTGGGTTGTGGGGTGTTCTGTTTTCTTTTTTTTTTCTTGTCTAGACATTGCCTAATACAATGAAGAGAGTTAAAAATTATGAACTTCATAAGCATTTCAATGCTTATGAAGTGAGATGATTTCATACAAGAATGAAACAAAAAGTCATGCTCTCAGCAGACGTATGGAAATATAAGTGTGTGTCTGTACCACACACTTATCCCTAGGCTCGTATCAGTCTCTTCTGTCAGGATGCTGCATGATATCAATGTGCTGTTGCCAGATTGGAATTGCCTCACTGGCTTCAGGTTCACAGCACACACAGTGCTAGTGCTGAAAGCAGAGAAGGATGCTTAGAAACTTTTTCAGCAATAGAGGCAAATCTGTCTTCTTCCTTTGGGATAGGGAAGGAGCAGGAGGCAGAGGATGTGAGGATGTCAGGGCTATGTATGGCTTTTTCTTCCCTCTTTTTCTGAAATCTTGGGCAACTACCTAATTTGCTCAAAGCTGACATTTTAGGTATGTCCTCTAATGCCAGTAAGACTGAATAATTTATCTAGTGAATTCTGCAGTTGCTGTTGTGTTTTAAGGGGTGTAACGTTATCTGCAGCAAGATTAAACCTTGAGAAGTAAATTGTATTCTTAAAAGCAATTTTCCACAGCTAAAAGTTTGAAATGAGAGCTTGTCTGATGACTTCATCCTTGTCTTCTCCCCCAAAAACCCCACAAGACCCCCAGACTTTAAACTCAGGCCAGGATCTCTCCAAGGTGCCCTAATTTAACATGATGTCATCACAGACTCAGAAAGGATCTCTTGACTTGACCTGATCAGCTATCCATTCAAATTGCTTCCCCAGGCAAAACTGAATGCTCCCTGGGTGAATGTCTGGAGGGAAGTCTCAGAAGCATGTATGATTTATATGTTTTAGCTAACCAACTCCAAAAAGCCACTCTCTTTATGGTACTTAGGGAAGCCTGCATGAAATGAGGCTGGGATTAGTAAAGGTACTGGAGAACAGAGAAAGTGTAGCTCTCTGAGGGCATACGAATAACTATTACATACATCCTGCATTCCTCTATTTCATATTCTATGTTGACCACAAGTATAAATAAAAAGTAAACGTGCTCATAGCACACAAAAAAAAAAACCTTTATGAATTCATTCAGATGTTTCAAGATATGTGCAGAAAAAATGCTACAAGATAAGGTGCACCTTGTAAAGATGTAATTATACCTGTTTCTGTACAATACACGTTCATTTTCTGTGCACTTCTTATTATATCGAATGAATTAAGATAGATGGCCCAGGGAAAAAAAACAAAACCACACAATTGAAAACATGAATGGGAAGCAGTAGCTTCAGGGAGGGGGAGCTGAAGGAGGGAGAAAAACTTACACGCTGAGCAAGAGTGAAAAGCATGCTCCAAGCACAAAAAAGCATTGGTAGCTTAGTTCAGAAACAGGCTCACATCGCTCTGCCAGCTAAATTAGACTAATCTCTTTAACAGTGAACACATTAAAAAAAAATAAAATTAATCGTGTGTGCTTGAGCTTCACATAGCTGCAAAGAAGTTGGCAAATTTGCCATATACTGTGTGCTTAGTAAAAGGATTCAAAATCAGGAAAGGAACCACAGACTCTGATTTCAGCTGCTTGTGAGGTCTTTCAGGGTACTGTGTGCCAATCAATATTTAGAGTAACTGACAAAAGCTATGCATGGTGCATACAGTAGAGGCAGATATTAATGTACACTGATTGGCTGCAATTTGTGTGCAGGATGATCATTAAAATAAGAAAAATGTAGCAGTGAAGCATTTAAAAAGAAAACAGCAGAACATTTTATGATTTTCAAAGTACGCCTCCTTTAGTCAATGGAAAAATACAACTGTGTCCAGAAAGCAATTTGCCTTATTTTAGAGGGTAAAAACTTTTCACATTGCTCTCTCTCTCTACTAATTTGCTATAGAAAGAGCCCAACAAACTGGTAGAGAATATGTCCTACATTTTAAAGATAAATTTATAACAGAAATTAATAACTATTTTCCTGAACATAGTTTAACAGTGTACAGAAAAAGTTATAATGTGTAGAGCTTACATTTATTTTGCACACTGTTGCAAAAGTTAATTCTTTTTTTTTTTTGCTGAAATAATGCAAGCATCTAAATCTGTACTTACTCATGGTATATAATTTTTTTTTTTCCAGAAGTCCTTGCAGTTTAGTACTGTAGCTTTTCTTATAACCTTAACCTTAGAACTACTTAGAACAGGAGAATCCATCTTGCAACTCTAATATATATATTAATATGTTTGTATTTATAATTAGGTTAAAATTTATGGATATTTAGTTACAGTTGTAAGGCTAACATAATATTTGTTGGTTTAATATTTTTTTTTTCTGTAGACAAGGGACTTTCTATTTGTGCTTTTTGTGGTTTTTTTTTTTAAATTATAACTAAATTATAACAATTTCTGGTGTAGAATTAATGTTTGAAGTGCTTTTATTAAAATAGATAATGGGAAAAATGTGAAATATGTTTCCATTGCCTTTGAATCATTTTTCCTTGCCCCTTCCTCCGTCCCGCTCTTTGAGACAGAAGCCAAATGACCCTGTAAAAATAGAACGATGGAAGCAAAAGACCTTTAAATTATACTATAAAATGGTGGAGAGTTCTCAGGGAAGACCTTATATGTCTGCCCTTTCTGAACTTATCTTAACACTAGTTAATTTTTTATGTCTGATCCATTGTTTGCTGTCCTGTATTTTAAGTGGCTGGACTGTCTAGTTGTCAGGAAATGAAAATGAATAAAACCATCCAAGACATTAAAACTTTATGATGTTTGAGTCAATTAATTGTCTTTTTATGTTCTCTGCTACCAAATTGTTTGCTTATCAGAGAGCAAAGATGATAATGTTGGGTAATTGAATTAGAATACAATTAAACCACCAAGTACATGAAATTAAATATACAAGCAATGAAGAAAACTATCATTTTTACATTGATATGTACATGCAAAACACACTTTAAATTGACCTAATGTGAAATTTATCATGGGTAGATACCAACAATGACAGCTGAAGAATTTACTTCTTAGAAGTCACATGATTAAAAAAAGTTGTCAGAAAATTGCAGAAGGAAAGTCCCAAATTTTCATTCAGCTGTAGACCTTTCTGGGAGAGATCTCCCAAGGTAAAAAATATTCTCAGTGCTGTTACATGAATACTCATCACTGCCATTCATAGCTTGGCTGCATCTTTGTCCATCACCTTCTCATGGAGGGTATCCCATCGTCTTTCTGAATTAGATCCGTATTATTCCCTTTTGCAAATAGATGTAAAACAAGTAAACATAAGAATGATGGTATCAGGCCAGAAGAACTATGCAGCTAAGCCAGTATTCTGCCTCCAGCAATGGACATAAACTGAAACCTAGACAAAAATAAGAACAAGGCTACTGTATACAAAAGCTTCTGCACATACTCTCCTAGCCTGTAGCTGTTTTCACCTCAGTGAATTTTCAGAGATAGACATAGTTTAGTTATTCTCAGCGATTTTTTTTTTATCCATGAACTTTTCCAGTCAGTCCTATAAATTTTTAGCATGTACACCATACTTTGGAGAGTTCTATGCATCTGCTATCCACTGCATGACTTATTACCTTCTTTTTTTTTATTTCTTTGTTTTACACTCGATCTCTCCTAACTTCACCTGTACAACCTTGTTTTTATCCTGGAAGACAGTGAACAGTCTATCCCTAATCTCCTTTTCTCTGACATTCATTATTGTGTAGACTTCTGCTGTACTTTCCAAGTCATTGCTTTTCCAGATGGAAAGGTTTGTAGTATACTTACAGAAAGCATTCCACACCACTGAACTCCCTTGTTGCTCTCTCTGCACCTTTTCCAGTTGTATTAATATTGTTTTGGAGATATGGAGATTAGATATACAATTTTCAAGATAAATGCATGCAATGTTTTCTATTTTCTTCTCTAGTCTCTTCCATATAATTCCTAATATTGCTTCATTTCTTGATTTCTGCTGAGCTTTGAGCTGAAGTTTTCATTACTCTATCGATCATAACCCCAACCTCACGCAACCTATGGTGCAATGATCAGCTCAGAGCTCATCCTCTTACATGTGATGTTGGAATTATTTTTCCCTGAGTGCATTATTTTATGTTTATCCATTTCAAATTCCATCTTTCATTTTATTCCCTTATAGCTCAATCTCATAAAGTCCTTTTGCAAGGCTTTACAGATGTTGCTCATCTCTACTATGTGATTAGTCTAACAACCTTTGCAAACTCTCTTACCTTACCAAGCACCTTTTGGTCTAGGCCAGTTATTTGTAAGATAAACACCACAGGTCTCAGTTCAACTCCCAGAACTGCACTGGGAGTTGCAAGAGCTGGCCATGTATTTCAGTCTTTTCAGCCATGTTTTCTGCCTTTTTAGTAAATCATTTATCTATACAAGGACATTCTTTCTTATGCTTTACTCCTTGTTTCCTTAGATGCTAATGCTGAGAGGCTTTGTCAAAAGCCTTTGGAAACCCAAGCAGAACTGTATGAGCAACACACCTTTGCTCCCATATTTTGCTGACTGTTTTAAGGTATTCTATTAAACTTTAAAGACAGCACATCTTTTTGTAAAAACCATGCTGACACTTCCTAAGTAGGCTATATATAAAGATGTCCACAGATTCTTTTCTTCGTTACTATTTCCAGTAATTTGGTAAGGGCAAATGTCAGATGTGGAAGACTGTATCCTTCAGAACCACCCTGGAACCATTTTAAAGTCATTTTTGCCACTTTCCAGTCATCATACATCATGACAATTTTTATAAGAAGTTGCACATTACTATTAGCATTTCAGCTATCTCATACTTTAAAGTACCCATAGAATTCCTGGGTGAATACCAAGCTCTGATTCTGGCATTTTCTTGTTGATTTTGTTTATATATCCCATATTCTGTGGTCAGTTAAATATTAGGCAGATGCTCTGAGTAATCTCCCACAATGAAAGGTTCTAGTTTAACTAGTTCCTTCCACAGTGATTCCCAATTGTTTTTTTATGTGATTTTGTCTAATCGTCATTGGCTCTGCAGACTCTCCTGATGACTTCCTGATTTTGATGAATTTGAAAAAAAAAAAAGATTTGATATTTGTTTTCTTTTTTTTTTTTTTTTCCCCCTAGTTTTCCATCAATCTCTTTTTTTCCCTTGTCTTAATGTATTTCCTTTTCTGGTCAGGTATATATAAATTTCAGCACGATATTAATGTAAGACAGGTAATTTTTTTTTTCTAAATTTATATCTTGTTTTAAAATTTCACTTATAGAGTTATTATATATCTAAACTCAGAGATATATTGAATATGAAGTGGCTTATGAGTCTTCTATATTTCGTATGTTTTCTGACCCCTCAAAAAGTATCTGTACACACATAACAGTATATGTACACACCTATAACAGATAGCATGCAAAGAATGAATAATGAACACTTTCTGGCATAAATCAACTTTATTTTGTTCAATGTAAGGTCTACCTTTTCTGGTATCTTATGTTTAATAGTGCCACTATCATGGAAAGAATAGAAGAACAGTGAAAGCATAGGCTGACATTTCCCCTGGCCACAGAGCCTCTGACAACTGCTGGTTTGGTCACTTCCTCGTATGAAATTTGCCCCATATTTGATATTCCCCAGAGTCACAGAATAGTTAGAGTTGGAAGGGACTTTTAAAGGTCATCTAGTTCAAATCCTCTGTGACGAGGAGAAGCATCTCCAACCAGATCAGGTTGCTCAGAGCCCTGTCCAACCTGGCCCTGAACGTTCCCAAGGATTGGGCATCAACCACCTCTCTGGGCAACCTGTGCTAGTGTTCCACCACCCCCACTTTAAAAAGTTTTTTCCTATTGTCTAATCTGAATCTACTTCCCTCTATTTTAAAACCATTACTCCTCATCCTATCGCAACAGCCCCTGCTGAAGAGTTTATCCTCGTCTTTCCTGTAGGCTCCTTTCAGGTACTGGAAGACCTGTCTCCCCAGAACCTTCTCTTCTCCAGGCTGAACAGTCCTTGCTCCTCTGTGAATTTATCTAATACCTCTTGGAACCCAGCTATATATTTGAGCTTCACAATATCCCAAGGCAATTAGTTGCCTGACTTATTTACTTATCTTGTTAAAAGTACCTTTTAAAGGGATACTATGAAATCTGATGATTTTATTGTTTTCCCCTTCTGCCATGTTTTCAGGAAAAGGGAATAAATTGTTCTGGTTCTCTATGTGGTTACTCAAAAAAAAAATGCATATCATTGACTTCCATGTGTAAAATTGTTGTCTTTCAATTACAATTATTGATAATTATAATGTTAAACAGCAAGAATGAATAAAATCTATGCCTTTTTTTTTGAAAAAAAAATTAAAAAAAAATCCACTGACATATACTCCAAAATTTAGGCGGCAGTTTAGAACTTTTTTCTTTAGCTGAAAGAGAAAGAAAACTCATCTGACTAAAAAATTCTGTTTTGGAGGAAGCTGTTGTAGCCAGCTGCTAGGATCATTACAGCTCAAAGTGCATCTACCACCCATGAATATTTTAAATAGACTGAAGAGTTTTGGTTTTTAAAGACATTTCTTATTTTCATTTCCTTTAGTCCTTGAGGCATATAACATATTTGAAGATACCACAATAAATCATGCTTAAATTATCTAAAACTTGCTTTAATTAAGAGTTACGTATTTATATTGAGTTTTATACGAAAAAGAAATTTTAAGCCCTAGAATCACTTTTTAAATGTAAAATTTACTGCTGTACACAACATTCCTTTTTTCATAATGATGGAAGTATATCATGTTTAACATTTCTGCAGTACAATTCTCCCTCAGTAAATTCTTTGGAATATTTACAATTTTCTGTCTTCAGATAAACAAGTCCAGTTCCTAATGAAGCAAAAGACCACACTTAAAATTGGCTAAATTGCTACCATGGAAGACTTTTCTGATAAATGCAGCTCTTTTACTCTGTGCATGAGTTTCCCTCAAACAATTCTTTTAGACTTGCAACTGACACAAAAACCCAATCTGTGAAGATTTATTTGCAAAAGTTTTATTACTTATAGCCTGAGTTAGCCTTTTTTATTTTCCTTTAAACTCCATCTGTGTTTGAAAATAAAATAATCTAGAGTTCTTTCTTTGGCCTTTGGGCATCAGATGTCCATAATATATATTGGTACCGCGAAACTCTCTTCCTCTGCTAGACAGGGCACCCTTACGCATGCTGCCTGTTGGGAGAACAATTGCTGGCACAAGCCAAAACCACAGGGCATGTTCACCAGTACACAGTACCATGTACCAGTGTTTGAACCTAGAATCCTGCCCTGTTTACTTTATTAGTGCAAATGCCACCCTCAGATAATCCATGATATATGAAGGAGTTTTATACTTCAGAGCTGAAGTGTTGTTTTCAAACTATTTACTCAGACTGTTACAGTTCATTATGTGACTTGACATCAGCAAAGGACAAGCCAAGCCACAGGGTATTGCTTAATCTCCTTGACAAGCTTTTTCTGAGCAAGGAATAATGAATAAAAAGAGACAGCTGATGGAAAAAAAATAAAAAAAGAAAAAAGAAAAAAGAGTCAGTGACCTCTTCAGTTCTCCTTTCACTGAAACAGGAACATTTAAAAATCTTTTAACCTGGTCTATGCAAATAAAAATAATCTGTTGGTTATGCATAGCAATTTACCTCTTCACACAAAACACATGATTCTGTAATAAAAACACCCAGCCAGTTTTCCATATGTCAAAAGGGAGAAAAAGCTCTTTGTGGAAAATGTTCATGAATATTGTATAAAAGAACAAGCAGCAATGACAATGTACAGCTTCTCAAGATCTGAAGATTTTTGAAGACTATTTTTTAGCTTGTGTATTCAAATCTAATTCTTAATGTAGTAGTAGTAGAAATCAAAGTGGAGATAAAGTTCTTTATAATTTCTGTGCATAAGTTTCCCAGTGATGCATGTATTCATGTACTGATCACTTTTAAAGGGACGTAGGACTCAATGAAAAAAAGAGCAACCATACATGAACAGCACTGGTCACTTTCTGTTTCACAATACTCTGATGTGATGCATTATCCTTCCTACACCTAAAGGGCATCAATGCACACAGGGTCACAGTCAGTTTTCAGCAAGAGGGGAACTCTTTGTGTTTACCTCTAAGGAGGATGTGCAATGACACTTGCTGTTATTGCAGCTCGTGGTAGCACAACACAAGCAGGAGACAGTAGTTTAGGAGAATAAAAGGAGCGCGGAGTGGGGAGGCTAGCTCACCCTGGCTAACAGCAGGTTTCCTGATAGCTTTAATTGCAATGTAGACAAATAATAAAGGGGAAACATCAAAGGCAAGATTCACCAAGCAAAGAAAAATACCTAAATTTAAATGCCTACGTATAGATATTTGCATGCAAATTAGATGTCTCGGCTTTCCTTATAGATAGAGGAGACATCCACAGGGTGGATGCCAATACGCAGATGGCTACTTCCAGCAGAGATGCCCCAAGCCTGACTTGTGCCTGGCCTCCAGCTGCTGCTCCAAAGTGGCAAGGGCTGCTGTAGGGCTCCTGTGTGCTCCTCCTGTGCAGCTGTACTGGATGTTGAGAATGAGCAAAAGGTAACGGGCTGCCAGTGCCCAGGCAAACAAGTCAAGCCCCTTATCAATATAGTCAGTCAGGTCTGGAGAGCTACAACCAGTAGATGCAGGACTGTTTCTGGGTGAACTGAGTAGCTCTCTAGCCTCCATGGTGTGAGAACTTAGGGTCAGCTATAGCACCAAATTCACATGTAAGTAAATACACCTTCATGTGTCTTAATCTGGACCTGAACCTGACCCTGAGGATCTTTTTTGGCTGCCCAGACACAGATATCTCCTGCTGTTTGAGATGCCTTAGTGAGCCCGAGACATCTATGTAATGTAGCCTGTGGGGAATCTCTGGCTTTCTGGAGCATCTGTTGAAGTTCTACCAAGATACCACAGGACATCTTATATGTGAGCCATTACCTAAATCTCAAATGTTTGTAAATTAAGAAAGATTTAGAAGAAGCTATGTGTTGCACCAAACTGTGACAGGTCATGCTATCTCTTTGTTCTCCCCTTGACAATGTATTTTTCTATCTGGACCCAGCATATCCTTCTCAATTTCTTCACATTTCCCTTTGCAGGATCTGCAGACTTCTTCATGACCCAGAACCAGTCTCTCGCCATGTTTCGCATCAGCACCTCTCAGAGCCTGAATGAGCTCCTTTAAAATGAGTTTCAGAAGAACTTTCTTCGTGGATGTGGTACACTTCGTGCAGCGGATGGCCAGCTGCACTACAGTAATGGTGTGTTTCAAGGCTTCTTCACATCACAAACATCCAGGGTCACACTGTCCTTTGCCTCTTTTACTTCAGTCCTAAAGAAATATTTCAAATGGCAATATCGGTAAAGTTTAATGAGATGATACACTTTCAGACATGCTGAGATCTTGAAATGAAATTTTGTACTGGAAATTAAACCGTTTTCTTTAA
This sequence comes from Tetrax tetrax, assembly GCA_009806455.1. Taxonomy (NCBI): domain Eukaryota; kingdom Metazoa; phylum Chordata; class Aves; order Otidiformes; family Otididae; genus Tetrax; species Tetrax tetrax. The sequence continues at coordinate 337,430 of WHYT01016236.1, forward strand.
AGAAAAGAAAAGGAAGAGGAATTGAAATGCTACATTGATTTCAGCCTTCAGTATGAGTTTGAGTCGATAATTCATTTTTCTAAATCACACACTCTCCTGGTATACACCAGTGTAAGTTTTTCCTCAAAAAGTCAATAAATGAAGTCTTGTTTTGTAAATTCAGCACTGAAAGATAAGAAATAAGATGTTATGTATGTAAGAGGAAAGAAATCTCTTTTGTTCCAAATTTGGACTAGGAGAGATTACTTCTTGGCAAATGAGTTCTCTAGAAATAGAAACAGGATCTCCAAACTCAGACCATGTCAGGAAGGTTTGAGATGCCTACTGTCAGCTATTTTTCATATGAAAACATAATAATCAGAAGGTTTATCATGACAATAATCCTTGAATAAAATGGTAAAAAAGAAAGAAATTTAAATCACCCATTCCAATTTCCCATACTGCTGCTTATTATCCTTTTTCAAGTATTCAATGGCAGCAAATCCTTTCTATCAGGCCACTCGACCTCCTGTGTTGAATTGTAAATGTTGTTAAAAGTGACTTTCTAAAAGGTGAATTGAGGAAAAAGCTCTGCACTAAGAAAAAGTTACTGTTCTACATAACAGAAAATGCTATATAGCTACTATACAAATTCAAATAAGGAAAGTAATTTATTTTCAGAAGCAAAACTCAGACAATCTGTGAATTTGGGAAAGATGATAGAATTTTATGGGATATGACAGTGATTTCTGGCTGACAAATGAAAAGTTGTAACATACAGGAAAAAGTAGCATTGCAGGCGCCAGCTGTGTAATTGGGAAAATCCCATCAAGCCAAGTTTGAACTATCTTCTGAAACATTAATATGACCTTTGACCCTTCTGTTCTAACCTTTAAAAGTGTGTTTTCAGAGAAGATGCTGATTTTTGTGCTGCAAGACTTTATTTAGAAATAAAAGCATGTATCAAAAAGTTTCAGATAATTAAATGCGTTAGACACTGAAGCAAATCTGTAGTTTTTACAATATCTATTATATTTACAGTACAAAGAAAACATGCCAGTGAGTGAATGCTTCTTTCTCCAGCTTTAATTAACATTTTGCTGAAGCTAGATCAAGTACTATTTTGATATGGAAACTAAAATAAGTGTTAGTGAGATCATTAAGTAAGATTATTTGATGAAAAATCTGGTATAAATGAGTTGCAGTGCCTTTTCCAACCACTCATTTAAAGGCAATTCACACACTGTAGTGTGTATCCTATGTTGTGAAAAAATATTTGGGCAAAGACAGATGCAACAGCTGTGACATTTTCTGCATGTCTAGATTGTTGAGATTCTTTAGAATAGTCCTCAACAAAATAGTACTGCTGCTACCATAATCCTTATATGACAATCCATAGTGCTGAAAGCCAGGCCACATTCTTTGGTTTCTTTTTAAAGCTATTGGATAAAATCATGGCCCCAGTAAAATTAACTCAAAATAAAAATTGCCATGGATCTGAAATGGACCCAAGTTTCTCTGATGAGCAAAAAATAAAACCAATTTTACTTGAACATCCACATTTGATTGAGCAGTTTAGTTTTTGTTAATTACCTCTGCAAATTAAAGTGCACTGTGCATTTTATCAAACACATCCATTCCCTTAGGTACTTTATAGATTATTTTTTTTTTTTAACATTGCAAGCAGGAAAATCCTGTTGATCGATGTTATGCTAAACATTGTGTGCATGTGTGTGTACTCACATGATGGCAGTATTTCTTGCATTTTGTACTGCTTTAAAATATATATGATTACTCTAATTTTATAGTAAGAGTAAAAACAGAAATGAGTTTGTTTAAAGTATGGCATGAAGTTATAATTTGTAGAGATTTTGTGGGTAGAAAAAAACCTCAATTTCTGTAGATCCTGGTTATTCTATAACTGCGCATTCAAGTTATATGCATGAGCTAATAGTTGGCAAAGAATCACAAAAACTGTATTAAATTATAAATACGTTCTCAAAATTGTAGATTATACATGGAAAAGTTATTGAGTCTGAGGACTGGATGCTTCAGATGTTTATTGATTGAGTATGAGTTATTTGTTTGAATCAGTTCCAAGTTAGCAATAATGACCAAAACGTTAATAATCCCTAATAGCTGTTTAGGAGACTTACTGGAAATCACTTGACTGCTTCAGTCCCCACTGTAGCACAAAACTTTCCTGTATACTTTACAAAGCTACCATCAATATTCAGGCAGTTACCACCAGAGTGGTTATGCCATTGGAAAGGTCAAGGAGGGAGCAGTTATTGAAGGTGGAGAACTACAATTTACAGTTTGTCTGTTAGTGCTGCAAAATATTTCAAGGAAATTTGCCCTTTAAACAGCCAGAAAAACGAAAATCTTCTCTCCAGAACTAACAATTTATTTTTTGGAGTTTTTCATTCGTGTTTGGAAGAAACAAGCAGTATAATCAAGATTTATCCTCTGATAACAAAATGCTTCTCAGAAGAAGGTTCTGGCTGGCTCCTCTGGGTAAGTGTGTTCTGCCGTATACTGTAGGTGCTGAGCACACCCGATTAGCTGAGTACCTTACGCACTCGGGTTTCAGAGGGTGAGAAGTCATAGTTAAACAAGGATCTTGTTCTTCTTTAACAAGAATTGTTTGCAAATAATTCTTATTTTTTTTTTTTCTAAAGCCATACGCAAGTGTAATTACAACAGTCATTTCACTGGCCACAGATATCATAGAATCATAGAATCATAGAATGGTTAGAGTTGGAAGGGACCTTCAAAGGTCATCTAGTCCAACCCCCCTGTAAGGAGCAGGGACCTCCCTGACTAGATCAGGTTGCTCAGAGCCTCATCCAGCCTGGCCTTGAATGTTTCCAGGGACGGGGCATCCACCACCTCTCTGGGCAACCTGTTCCAGTGCTCTACAACCCTCAGTGTAAAAAATTTTTTTCTAATATCTAATCTAAACCTACCTCCTTCTAATTTAAACCCATTACCCCTTGTCCTATCACAACAGGCCCTACTGAACAGCCTGTCCCCATCCTTCCTGTAGGCC
>WHYT01016236.1:340480-378583 GCA_009806455.1 Tetrax tetrax
TCCTCTTCTCCAGGCTGAACAGCCCCAACTCTCTCAGCCTGTCCTCATAGGAGAGGTGCTCCAGCCCTCTGATCATCTTCCTGGCCCTCCTCTGGACCTTCTCCAACTGGTCCATGTCCTTCTTATTTTGGGGACTCCAGAACTGGACGCAGTACTCCAGGTGGGGTCTCACCAGGGCAGAGTAGAGGGGGAGAATCACCTCTCTCGACCTGCTGGTCATGCTTCTCTTGATGCAGCCCAGGATGTGGTTGGCCTTCTGAGCCGCAAGGGCGCATTGCCGGCTCATGTTGAGCCTCTCGTCCACCAGCACTCCCAAGTCTTTCTCCTCGGGGCTGCTCTCAATCCAATCTCCGCCCAGTCTGTATTTGTGCCTGGGATTGCCATGACCCAGATGCAGGACCTTGCACTTGGCCTGGTTGAACTTCATGAGGTTGGCACGGGCCCACCTCTCCAGCCTGTCCAGGTCCTTCTGGATAGCATCCCTCCCTTCGAGCGTGTCGACGGCACCACACAGCTTGGTGTCATCGGCAAACTTGCTGAGGGTGCACTCTATCCCACTGTCCATGTCGCCGACAAAGATGTTGAACAGGGCCGGGCCCAACACAGACCCCTGAGGGACGCCACTGGTGACAGGTCTCCACCTGGACATTGAGCCGTTGACCACCACTCTCTGAGTGCGGCCATCCAGCCAACTCCTTATCCACCGAGTGGTCCATCCATCGAACCCGTGCCTCTCTAGTTTAGAGAGAAGGATGTTGTGCGGGACAGTGTCAAATGCCTTGCACAAGTCCAGGTAGATGATGTCCGTTGCCCGTCCCTTGTCCGCCGATGATGTTACCCCGTTATAGAAGGCCACCAAATTGGTCAGGCACGATCTGCCCTTGGTGAAGCCATGCTGGCTGTCACCAACCACCTCCTTGCTCTCCATGTGCCTTAGCATGGTTTCCAGGAGAATCTGCTCCATGACCTTGCCAGGCACAGAGGTGAGGCTGACCAGCCTGTAGTTGCCCGCGTCTTCCTTACTCCCCTTTTTAAAAATGGGGGTTATGTTCCCTCTCTTCCAGTCATCGGGGACCTCACCAGACCGCCACGATTTCTCAAATATGATGGCCAGTGGCTTGGCAACTTCATCCGCCAGTTCCCTCAGGACGTGCGGATGCATCTCATCAGGCCCCATGGACTTGTGCTCCTTCAAGTTCCTTAAATGATCCCGAACCTGCTCTTCGAGCACCATGGGCGGTTCTTCATCCTCACAGTCTCTGCCTGCATATCAATGAGGTTTTCACTGGAATGAGCCAATCCTAAGCTTCATGTTGCATGTTGCTCACCCAGGCCTAGAAGCAAATACACTTAGTGCAGAAAAATGCGTAGCTGTAGAATTTTAGGGCACTTAGAATATTTAGTGCAGAAAAATGCAAAGTGCAGAAGAATGATGGCCGTTCTTTCCAATAATAGATTTATTGATTTATACTCTAAAGTCATGCAGCTGCCAATGATCTTACTGGGTTATTGATTTCAACAACATTTATTTACCTGGCATAACACATAAAATCCAAAATAATTTCCAAACTTCCCTGAATTACATAAAGTACCTTAACAAATGTTCAGGTCTGAAAGACTTTAACACACCCATCTCACCTCTCGTTATAGGGCTGCAGATTTGAAACATGTAGAATTTTTTATCCAAACTAATTTTATGTAATGTATTTTGTCTGGGTAGGAAGAAACAATATGTAGGTTTTGCCCAAAGAAAATGTGCTCACTCAATGGTACATACAGAAATAGCATCTTGGAATTGCTCATACAGGGGGAATCCATTTCGTTGCATAAATACACTACAAAAAATGTAACTCGTGTCATTTCTGTTATGTAAACATTGCATTTAGCCAGTTATACTGCACTGATTAGGTATCTGGCTAAAGGAATATATTCAGAAAAAGAAGAACATTTATGTGTCTGATGGCATTCTGGTTTTCGTCTCTGATTCAGTCTTTGGTCTGCCAAAAATACTAGAGATAGCAATGGCATTTGGACTACATTCTGATTATAGCTATCAGGACAAATCTGAGCTGTATTTATTCCAATTCAGGGAATAAAAATATCCTTTATTTTAATGAGTCCTTTTCTGGTCTAATCTCCTTGGAAAATAAAAGAAAAAAAATATATTTTTTTTAGAAATAAAATCCCTACCCATTTGTTACCAAAATATCACCAAAATGAGTATTTGGATTGGAACCTGACTGGACAAACTGCATGATGGACAGACCAGTGGGCAGGTGAAGAGCCATTGTTGGAGAAAGCAGGCACTAATCCCAAAAGAAATGTAAAATTGGAAAGATATCCACCCTAACTGAAATCACATCCTACCACTGAAATCAATTACTGTGTCTATTTTTATTCCTTAAATGTACGATCCAAACCCCACTTTTTTTTTTTTTCTGAACCTCTATGAAAGGGAAAAGTAATATCCCAATTTGACATCTTTCTGGTACTTAAATTTTCAGACATTTGTTTGAATTTCAGAAGTTTCTCTTCTGCTCCTTTTGACTCCTACGTAAATGCACAGGATATTATAGGTGAGTGTATAAAATCAGTGACATAGAGGAGTCCTTGAAAAAAAAGGCATGGAACAGGCATACACATGGCCACCAAGTAAACCATTTCAGTGCATTTAGTACTTCATAAAAATAAAGGGCATGTCTAAAAGTAGGGACAGGCAGCTGTTTCCTTGTAATTCTTTCAGATGATTTCCTGACCTGAAGGTAAAATTCCATTGAGCTCCCTGGGAAAAAAAAAACCTAACTCTCTCCATCTCTAGGAGAGGGGAAAATATAAGCATTGTGATTACACTGGTAAATGGGAACTGCCTGTGGCCAGGAAAATTTACATTTGAATCCATACCTGTTCCAAGAGTAAATTTGCAGGATTTTTTGTTTGATTGTTTATCAATTATTTAACCATTTCTCGCAGTCTCATCCAAGCAGCTACCCCAGACTGAATAGCTATATGAGACATTTGGCTTCTTCAGGATCTATTATGGCATTGGTAAATCACCGCTCTTCCTTATAAGTAAAAAAAGGACACGAAAGAAAAAATGTTGTGTTGTTATTATTAGCGCAAGAATATGAGATTCCCCATTTTCATGGCTTAGGGTTGTTTGTGGTGTTTCAATGACCTCACAGACTCTCTCACTACAGAGTTTTGAGTGTCGTAGTAGGCAGCACTGTCCCAGTCCTGCAGTTGCCACACTTTAGTTCAGTTTTCACTGCTGTCGTAAGTCAAAGTACACATAAATGTTCATGTACTGGCAAAGTACTTAAGAATAAAAGCAACAGCGCGCAGTAGGCAGGCAGCCATACTATAAACTTAACTTTGTACCTTTCTTTCTGCTGTCAGTTTACATTTTTCTTTCTTCTCTTGGCATCCTCGGTAAAATGCCATTTCTTTCTCACTTTCTCTTGTTAAATGTCAGACTCTCTAAACATTGCAGTCTATTTTAAGGCTATACTGGTAAGTCAAATTTAGTGGCATATCACTATAATAACATTAACAGAGCTTTACAGTTGTTAGATGTTGCTGGAGTGTTTTACAGTTATGAGATGATCCAGTATCAAAATGGTTGAACACAGCTTACTTAGCTGATGTGCTCTAGACATGCGGGGTTAGGGACTGAAATATCTTTTCCAATAGGAGATTTTTTCCTAATGTGGCTGATCATGCACAATACTTATGCTTTTTGATCATTGTCTGTGGCCAGGGAGATCAAGGACATAATATTATCTTACGGAATGGTTTCTCTGAATAACTGTATTCCTCTCTCTTTTACAGAAGTTAATTATCTACTCATTACAGTCCATTTCTTACACATGCCATTATTTAAATCTTCTAGACTGATCATCAGACTATTAAAGCCATTGATTTTTAATCTGGATAATTTTAAAATATCCTAATAAAATCTATTTCATAACTATGTGAAACAATAGAAGACTATTGTTTGTTTGTTTGTTTGTTTGTTTATATGGGCTTTGAAGGAAATAGGAATTTGATTGATATAATTTGTCATCCTCTTGTATGAAAAGGATTTATTCTAACAAATACTTAGCTGTAGTTTTTGGCTGTTAGATGGTTCTGAGATGCACTGAGTGCCAAAATAAAAGCAAATAATGTAGACTCTTACAAAACAAGTTGTGGTCCACTCTTAAACAGGGGAATTATTCTATAATGAAATTGCTTTAGGAAAAAAACCACCACAAAACACAAAGCTTTGGTAAAATATATTGGAAATATATTTCGAGTAAATCAATACATTATTGGTAGTTTGAGTCTTATCAAGGAGAAATGTCTGAACTTCACAAAAAACAACTCTAAAGATCCTATATAGAAATATACTTCTGACTCTGAATCCCCGTTTTTTTTTCTTTTCACATACTCTGGTTGAATAAGTCTTAAAATTAATGCAGAGACACTTCATGGATCTTCTTATAGACTACACATTTTCTTTACAGAAAAAAGTCCTCTGTTGATGACTCCACTAGAGTATAAAATTATATCATAGGTTTTTTTTTTTTTTTTGTCATTCAATGCACATTTTTGCTGTTTGTGGAACTAGAGTAATTGTAGGTTCTCTGCTCAGAATCATCTAATTTGAAGGTGAGGCAGTGGTCTCTGTTTGAACTCCTTTACCTTGTAAATGGTATTAGTCTCCCCTTTCTAGCTAATATTAGTGACACATGTAGCACATAACATTTGGAAAGTGGCACAGTTCTGATCAGCCATATTTTTAAGGGGAAAGCCTGTCATCATTTGGGGAAGATTTGCCAAAGGATAATCCTGAACGGATAAGGACAGTTTTCTGAAGCCTTTAATCAAACATCTCAAGCTAAAAAAAAAAAAGAGGATTTTTCATGTCCCTGCCCTTGGGCATTCCCAGCTTATAAACAGAACTGTTTCAGATCTCATTTTATGACACTTAGTTTTCTGCCTTAGTTTCCTACGATCTTCACCAAGAGCTCTGACCTGGAAGTTGAACATTGAACATTCTGAGTTCCGGATTTTCTTATCAAGTGCAACATCTAACACATTAACTTTCAAAGAAGAATAGGCTACATTTCAGGCTTGCTATCATCCAACAGTGTCTGCTGTGTGGCACTGCAGCAGAGATGTGCATATGGAACAGGGAATAGAGAGCATATTCTCCAAAACTTATCCAAACACTTGAAATCTTTTAACCCTAACTGATGGTGTGTTGAGTGGGCAGCACTTGCCCAATTGCATATCCCTAGCACAAGAAACATCCCAGGGATTTATACTCTCTTTTCCTTTACATATCAGATTCTTTTTAGGCCTGCTCTCTTAAAAATTACACCATATGGCAGGGAAGAGTACAGTCTCCTAACTGCTAAAATGCTTTTTGATATTCAGTCTAGGTTTTCTTTTACTCATTTTCATAAGAAACAAGAGCGTGCTTTGGCTTCAAAGTACCAGAACATATACCACACTATGAAAAGAAAATGAGGTAGACAGGGAGCATAAAATGCCACTTGTTAGTGTTTTTTAATATCATTGACATTAATTGGACTCAAGAGTCAGGTAAATGTGAGGTATATATTCCTTAAATAGCCATAGCCTTGTTTATTAGCCAGGATTCTTTTTAATTCCAGGTTCAGGATTATGTTTTAAATGAAATATTCAGATTCAAGTAAACATTTTTTTTTCACTTTATTCATCCCAGAAGTCTTTTTCAGACAGTGGTCATTGTTCCTTGGATCACAACTGTGGACTTTATCTTAGTTTCTTTTAAGACTTTACCTTGAATGGAAATAAAATCAAGTTCCAGAAACTGGAACAGAATGGAATATTAGGCGATAATGACCATGAAGACAAAATTATATGATCTGGAGAACAGTTCCATCGTAGTAAAGCCAGGGCAGTTTCCACTCTCCACTCTGTTTTATCATATAATCAATTCATAGCAACAATGATGGAAATAGCTTTACTGTGTTAGTGACAAAATCACATTGTAAATAGGATAGACAAGCATTTATCTTCTTTGATCTTGTCTTCTTGGTACATTGGACCTTGTATTCCTTTCCTTCTTCAGTTCCTTCCATAACTCATGCAGGGACCTTACCTCAAGACTCTTGCTTACCCATTTCTTAGCAAATTTGCTAACAAGCAGCTTTGCCATATAAAAGAGAGACAATGAAAGTGGCAATGTTGTTTGTTCCATTTATCCCGTACATTACTATTTTAATATTTATTTAGGAATTTTAGTTTGATTTGATTCAAACCACATAATGAAAAATAATTATCAAAAGTGAATATAGCATTGACATTGCAGTATTTTTTTTTGAGGAAACTACATATAGTATCCTCATCTGGAATAACTTTCTGAACAAGATAGGAATCTTTCACAAGAAAAGCTAAAAAAGGAGAGACAAGTAACTATTATAGTAGTTCTGCAACATCTCTTCAGGACAAACTCCTGTCCTGGTGCCATAGACTAGAATATGCAGCAAGTAGCAGGAAATTCAGTATTTGTCACAGGCAATATGATTGTCATAGGCTTTGGTTGTGTGGTGACTCTACCTTTGATGAGTTGACACAATAGCAGGAATCTCTATTGACTGAGAGAAAAGCTACCTCCCTTGATCTTCATCACACTGGACTGGGACTGAGGCTCAGAATCTGGTGGCCTGACAAACAATGAAAAACACCTAGAAAAACTCATTCTGTAAAGAGAGATGAAATTTTTCTTAATTTCAGCTCAAGCATTACTCTTTACCAGGTCTCCAGGACATGCTATAAAGGATTGCTTTAACTGCGGCTGGACTTTGTGTGGAGGAAATATAATGTGATACACCCTAAAAGTCAGGAACCATCGAATCTTTGGGGACATGTTACAGATTGCATACATTGTAGTATTATATATTGAGAGAGTAAATATCATATATTACCTGTGTTGTTTTATAAAGCTGGACTTCATATAAGGTCAGCCACAGTGTTGGCTTTTTATAAAGTAGTGTGAGTATCCAGTATAACTTGCTGTGTGTAATATAGATCTTAAGCGTACTAGCTGGGTCATAGATACCAAGGTACCAGCGATGCTTCTTGTTCATGCGATATGTTACAGTGCAAGTGGATTACACCTGCAAAACAAGCCTGCAGACTCAGTAGAAACTGTAGATTAGCCAGGAAACAGTTACCAGCCGGTTGCGCTTTTGGTTTTCTGCTGGATTCCCTAGATCATTAGTGATTCATCTGCTCCGGTCAACAAAGCTTGACCATGCATGGAATTGTTGGCTATAGTTTTAATGAGCTTCAGTTATCCAATACAGTTAGCCAGGAGTGTTATTAAATGTTTGCAGTCTAGTCATCTGTTCATAGGAGAAAAATATTTAACCTTTTCCCTTGTAAACACAAACAAATTATGAAGATAAAAGACATACCCCTGTCTGTTTTCATGGTGCTGCATAGGATTTTACAGCCTATTCTCTATAAGTCTGCTTTTCTTCTAATTATTAAGTTGTAGAAATCATCCAGGATATTTCTGGAAGCAGATGAGTGGGCTAGGTGAAGAAATAATCTGAGTCAAGCCAAATACCATAAGAATTCATCTTGAATGAAACAATCTGGAGAAAATGAAAAAGAGAAAATTATGTTCAAATGATTAACAATGACTACAAAAGCACTTAAGAACGGCACCCCAATGCTGATCTGTTGAGGAAGCAATATAGATACCTCCAACAATAGGTCTGGAAAATATTTTGTAGTTCCACAAAATCCCTTTATCACTATAAATCACGCACATCACTTGGGGCTTGGCTTACTTGTCTACACCTGAATTAGACCTAGCCTAACTCAGCCTACTGCTCATGAATTCAAGACAAGACATGGAGACCGAATTGAAACACATCCAATTGTGTTTCAACATGTTTTGTTTGAAAGATTACATGACCAAATTTTTTAATACGTTCCTGACAAAACAGCTTTATTGTCTGCATATGTAGAAATTTAATTGCAGAATGTAGAACTTTCAGCTCTGACAGATGTATTTTCCTTAATGGCAGTCTTCAAAATGTGTAAAATATAAAAGATCATAAAAGCAGGACTCATAATCTGTAAGTGTAAATCAACTTTTAGACTATTCACCTTTTTTATTTATTATTTGTAATGACTGAGAAACTTCTATAAATAAAAGAGCAGCTAAGAAATGTTTCCTTTAACAAGCTGCACTTTAAACAACTCTTAAAGGAGAGTGAGAGAAAAACAGCTTCTATTTTCCATCAATAATATGTATAACAGGAACAGAGGTTGTTCAGTTAGGTTTAGGTGCAGGATATTGAGACGTTATTCAGTTTCACTACTTTGTCTCTTGCAGCAGAAAGTTTTCCTTCATTCAGAGAACCACTACCAAAAATAAGTATTATTCAAATCTTATTTAAGTTTTACTTTGAAGATTTAAGTGAGACTAAAAAAATGTATTTTGCAGGTGTCTCTGCTTACTAAATTAAGCCTAATAAGCTTTATTTTATTTTTACCAACATACTCCTACCATGACTATAGTATTGAACTGACTCTGTGATTTTTTTTCTGACTTTCTCCTTCTGCAATTCAACTGCTTGGTGTTCACCGATGCATCTGTCAGTTGCCAGAAAGAAAGTCCATCTCTGTGCTGGAGCCACTCAAATCAACAAAGCCCAAAAATTAAAGTGGCAATGTCTTTTTGTTTCACACTCGAAGTACTGCTTTATGCTACGGAAAAATGGCAGGAGAGACAACTGTGGCAACACCAGCAAGTAAACAGTAGTAATAGCATAATCAAATGAGGAGGGAACGTATCCGAGGTCAGCCATATGCAGCTGAGCATAAAGAGCAAAGCAGCTGAGTCATTGAGCTCACATTGAGCAATTCACTGAAAATGACACAGAATTAGCTATTTGTATGCTTCTTGCATTCATTTCCTGAAAAATGATCCTAGGACTTTTTAGGCCTCATTACATACAGTAACTGCATTTGCTTAGTCAAAGTGGAACTGGGCCAGATTATAAATGTTAGTCACAAAGGAATACTCCGTCCCTTGTGTAATCCCACCTAAGTCTCAAGGGGTGTACTTTGACTGCACCAGTGACTGATGTGAGCAGTGAACAGTCATTCTGTCTGGGGCTGTACTCGGTCTGCTTTTCTCATGTGGAGGGCCATTTGGGTATAAAAAATGTTTAAAAAATGTTTAGTTTCAATTTATTTAGTTAAGAAAAATGTCACTTTGTATGAATAAAAATGGCAGAATTCACTCTATAGTTATTAGCAGTCTTTCGCTTGTTTCTTTTCCTTCACTATTTTTTTTAAAATTATTATTTTATTATTTCAAAAGAGCTACTTGCTGAAAAGCATGCAAAAACTTATATCCTTGTTGCATTGAAATATTAATTCCTTCTGGTTTGTATTTACTCCCTTAAAGACACTTTGAATTACCAAATTTCATAGACTCAATCTGTAGTAAATCTAAAAAGAAAGATCAATGAATGTAATTATTCTTCTTTTGAAGATCAATTTTTATTGTCATTCATGAATTGAACAGGTGGAATATAAAACATGTGATATCATTAGTTAATTTTTTATTTCAAACATTTTAGCCTAAAGATTTGGTGCAGTGTTTAATGGTTTTAACAGATTTACTGGACCAGAGACAATAAGTAGAGAAGGCCATCTAGTTATGCATCAAAGACTGATTGCTCTTTGCAGTTTATGTTGGTTGGGAAAAGGGAGAAGCAGAAAGATTCAAACAGAAGAAGCATAAGGATGTCAGGACTTTGTTTCTCGAGATCACTGAACAGGACATCATAATAACGTATACATGATCCGTAAAAAGAGTTTGCATAGTTATTTTTACAATGAACTGAAAAGAAAGGCTGTAATTTAAAGACATTATGAAGTAGAAGATGGGAAAGTAGGTAAACAAAGAGTTGTGTTTCGATCATATGGAAATTGACCAGACGATTGATGGCATGAACAAAACTTCCATGTATTATTGACCTTTTACATTGTATCCTCTGAGTTTAGAGTTTTTCTTTTATTGAGTAAATTAATTTTATGCAACACATCCTCACAATCCAAGCAAAATGCAACAAGAATAAATTAAATACCACTTTTATTTAGTGAGTTACCTACAATGCTATAGAAACAAGAGGTTGGATTTAGAATAAGAATGTTTTATAGAATGTTTTCAAGAATGTTTTATAAACTTGAGGATTTAGATTAAAAGGTGATCTTCAAATTAATTTTTTCTTATTAGTAACAAGAAAAAATAATAAGTTTTAATAGAAGACAAATCCACTTTATTGAGCACAGAATATAATACGAGCTTCCAAACTACACTCATACTTTAAAATTTATTTATATGAAATACACAAGTCCTATTGATATAATGCATGAGGACCTCAGATTCTCCCCTCTTACTTGACTTATTATCTACATGACATCTGGGGCATTGACTTTCTAAAAGACTACATTTTTCCATTCAGTTCACACTGTTCATATTATTGTGCCAATTTTTTTCTCTACATGTAGGTGAGTAATTTCAGCAGGAGACATCTGAATGACTCAAGGGATTTCCTCTCAAGCAAGCTAGTGCTTTATTCTTAAATCTTCCCCCATGAAATAAATAATTAAATATAATAATTGACTTATACAACTATCTTTATAAATTCCTGGTTGGAGATAAATGTTTCTTCTAACATAAGTTATCTTAAAGTAAAAATGCAATAATTTTATTTCACAGGTTTTGATAAATCCCTCAGCATAGCCCTTTCTTGAAACCAAGTGCTCTTCTGAGACATACACATTTCAGAGAATTTGTTGGATCAGGTTAGAAGTGTTATGACATGACACGAAAAATCCATAATTCTAATCAGAGTCTCTGAGAGAGACTAAAATTAAATCTACGCATTCACCAAACTGAGTTCCATTTAGCATTTCCCATTAGTTAAGTTTTGTTTCTTCAGTAGGTGAACCAGAAAACAGAGCTTTCTTTCTCTAGCTAGTGAAAATACACAGATGGGGAAAACACATAGTAGATGTATGCTCACCTAGTGTTTGAAATATGATTAAGTTTGTAAAAGAAACCCTCAAACTTCCATCAAATGAGCTAAGGTAATAGATACACCAACCGTGTTGATACTAAAATGGCTGAAACATCATAATTCTTTTTATAGGTCTCATGGTTTGAAGTCTACCAAAAGTAAACATCAAATCTATCTTGAGTAGGTTACCTCAGCTGCCTTCCTGTAAAAGAGGAGCCATTAGATCCTTCTTTAATGTTTCCAGAACTTGAGAACATGTAACAGAACTCCCTCTTGTCTAACAACTAACCTCCACGATTTCTCCAATTTCTTCAAGAATTTTTAATAGACTTTTTCTCTTCAGATGTTGAATGTGCTCGTTGAGTTTGAAGGATTGACCTATTCACCTTTGGCTATTTTAGGTGTAAGAAAACTTCTGTAGCCAAACCTATAAAAGGATCTGAAACAAAATAACAGTTAAATTTATTTTGCAAACAAGATGTGGCTGAAGATACTGGACAAGAGCTGTCAGAATTTTTCTTTCCAGTGTGTGTCAAATTCAGTTTATTAGAAACAAAAAAAAAAATAAAAGCAATAGGAAAAACAATAGAGAAACTTTTTTTTTGGCTCACTGTTGTATATGTACATATATATATAGGGTATAAATGGCAAGATTTTGGTATAGGGACAGGGAAGGACTGCAAGCGTTGCAGTCTTTAAATGTTTGTCTTCCTTATTTCCCTATATCTGCACAAGTAATTAAATGTTTAGATTATGTTAATTGGTTATAAATTAACTTAAATTCCACAAGTCAAGTCTATTTTGCCTGTGACAGTAATTGCTGGGTGATTTCACTGCCATTATTATCTCGTTCTTATTTTCTCCCCTAGTCCACTGAGGAGGTGGAGTGAGCAAGTGGCTGTGTGGATGCTCAGCTGCTTTCTGAGGCCAACTCACCACAGTTTCTTAAGTTGTTTATTTTTTAATAATTTAATATCAATTTTTCCATCTTCATTTCTATCAACTAGCTTGCTTTCTCGCCTGTATCATACAGCAGCATTCTTCTTGTGCTATTACTAGATCTTATCAAAACTATTTTAAATAGTCAATTCTGACTTTGATCTATGATCTTTTGTTGTTTATTTTCTGGCTCTCATTTAATGACTAAAGAAACACTTGCCCTTAGTTTTTATTCCTCTGTAATGAATTGTTTCACTGCACTTCCTGATCTCTCATGTGTAACATTCTTTACTCACTCCTAATATCCTTCTTGAGGTGATTCATGGGGTTGTGCCTGGAGCTCTTCTCTCCGTTCTGTCCATCTAGCTTGCAGTGGTAACTCCAGACTGTTTGTGCATGTTTGCCTTCTCCACACTTAAATCATTGTCTGTTTTATTCAGGAAGTGATTTCAGTGGGTAAAGAGCAACAAACCTGCATTTTATTTCTTTGTGTCACCAGCTGAATTTCAATTCTTATGAATATCAGATGTACCTCTCCATCCAGTTTTGGATGGCAAAGCACTTGGCCTGTCTGATTTTTTTATATCTGCCCATAGTGCAGATTAGTGCAGTGTAATATCGAACAGCAAGTAGGACAATTGCGTATATATATATACTTTTGGTATATATATACACAACCTGTGGTAGAATTAATGAGAGATACTGAATATATTAAATAGAATTTCTAGTCTTCTTGTGAAAAAAAATACAATTTTTTTAATTGCTGTAAATTATCATAATTTAATGTAGGAATTATTGCCCTGTTTGAACTGTCTGTTCCGTTTTAACACATCCTTGTCACATGAAAATAAGCAGTACCCTACATCTGCAAAAAATAAAAGAGATGAATCAGTCACAGCCTGAATATGTCTAATATGGAGTTGGCAGTAATGTATATGAAAATCCAATGGCTGATTTTAAACAAGTATTCACTGAA
Organism: Tetrax tetrax; assembly: GCA_009806455.1. NCBI lineage: Eukaryota > Metazoa > Chordata > Aves > Otidiformes > Otididae > Tetrax > Tetrax tetrax. The sequence goes on from WHYT01016236.1 coordinate 353,477, forward strand.
ACTTAACAGATACAGTTTTCCAAAAGAATCATCAAAACTCTGTAAACCATACATGTTTTCAATAAGCATTTGGAATGTAATTATTCTACAATAAGTATCCTATTAAAGTTAGAGTTATATTTAATAACAGTTGCTGCATAGTTCGTACAGACTAAACCAAATGGCTAGTATAAACAGATTTGCCAAAGATCAACAGTTATGAAGGAGATATGTGTGCTATATATATATGAATTCATATATATATATATATAATTCCTTCATGTATGCGTATATAGGCTGAATATTTCCTCCATGCTTTCACGTTTCCATCATTATATATATAATTCCTTTCTCATACATGCATACATTTAGATCATGCAGTGTTTCAATCAAATTTTTTAAAGTACGTACTTTTAAAATAAAATGTTTTTATTAATTTGCCTTTAAAATCCAGATTTAATTCACTTCTAAGACATCACATCTTTAATACAGGTTTCACACCAAGATCGGTACATTAGAAACACAGGGTAAAATCATTCCCCTGTAGCGTTCAGAAGTTTCTCTATAAACTCTAGACATTTGCAGTTAAATGAATGTAAATGTCTTCTTTTGACCATAGTTTCCCTAAGATCTCTTTGCAGTCTGTGGTGAAAAATAGATAACTTTAGAGTGTTTCAGTTGAGCCATCTTGGTATTCAGCAGATTATTTCCACAAACTTCCTGTCGTGCTCCACTGACTAGAAAAGGAGCCTACAGTAATTAGTTAAGATGTAAATGTGTGCATTACAAGCCCATGACTTAGATTCTTTACTTCTACAGTCAAGAAACCATATACTTATTGTGTCTCTGTCTGCACTGCTAATCTGTTTTTACAGAGTAGTCACAAAATAAATTGAATTTTTGAGTTCTATCAGCAAAAAAAACAAATTGCTCTATACCAAAACATGTACCAATCAATTTTTGAAACACATCCTGTAAAGTGTGTATTTTGCATTGTTAAAATATTTTTTTTTATAATCTGGAAGATTTCATTCTGATTGTGAATTTATAGCAAATAGCTGTATAATAAAATATAAAATAAACGTCAGTCATTTTTAAATAGTGGGAAAAATAAAGTATATATCACATCTTTACTAATCTTATTTTTTTTCAAAAATATTAAAAAATATTTATATTATGTGGATAGGCCTTGATGAGAGAAGAGTTTATTAAATTTGTGTTTCATCAAGAAAAAAATCCTGGATGATTTCCAGCCAGTGCTGTTTCCGGAGTAAAACATTCCCTATTATTAAGGGGAAGATAGGTTAGATCTCATTTTGCGTTACAATAAAAAGATTTATGATATTTCAAAAGTTTAGTAGTCCAGTAATGCAACTTCAATTTTATTAAATTTGTGCTCTGAATGTTCTATGCTGAGCACTCACATGTTTCAATCTTACTTAAGAATCTTTATTGTCACAACAGCCTCATTATTTTTAGTGAAATTGCATGCAATGAGGTGACAGGATTTATCCACTGGAAAACACTGGGAGCTGGCTTCATGTGGAATATTTATGCAACCACAGTGTGTTAGAAGTCTAGATGGACTATCCTGGCTGAGATAGAATCATTTCCCTGAAGTGAACCCTGACCATAAATCTGGCAGACATACCAATATCTTCTTACTCATCTCAAATTCCCAGCAGGACCTACGCTGAGTTTATCTGGCTCTAGAGTTTCAGTCTGGCATGAAGTATGCAGTGAAAGTCAGAAAGAGTGTAAGAGCTTAATGTGATCTGACTGATTCAAGTTTAGAAGCCACTTATTGCCAGCACCCAACCTAAAAAAAAAAAAAAAGAGACTAATGACTGAAATCTGCTGCACAGTAGGGTCTACATGAAAGATAAATTAAGCCTCAGCAGAATTTGGGAGAGTGTTACTGGAGGCTCAAGATTTAGACCAAGACAGGAATAAGATTAAGGGTGAAAAAAAAACCACCCAAACAAACAAACCCTTGCTTGGGAAGAAAGGATTTTGATTTTTTTCTCCTACATGGAATGCAAATCTAGTTTCTCCTCAATTTTAACCCCATTGTACCACTGCATAATTTTATGGGGAAAAAAAAGTAGAGAAACAACTTAACATAAGACTGTGCCAAGCTTTTAACAACTGGGAATTATCCTGCTAAGAAAAAAACGTATTAAACCAATTAAGTTTGTAAGGGTAAAAGACAGATCTTAAATAAACATTCAGCCCTCCCAGACCCTATCACATTTACCCAAAATGAGAACCTGCAAGGTCACTGGAGATATCTGACAAATGTCTTTGATCTGAGCTCTGGGTCAGGGCCAGTTAAATGAATTGGTCGCTCTCTGGATTCCACAGAATATTTAGTGTGGAATGCTCTGTGGAATATTCTCTTACAGAGACTTTGTACTGAAATTTTAAAGCATGGCTTTATTAGGTAATCTCTTGAAAGATTAACACATGCAGTATTAGTAGTGTGGTCTGCTTCCTCTGAATAGATAGTCCTAGTGAATCATTGAGCTCTGTAGTATGATGCTACATACTGTAACAAGTGCATGTTTTTACAGAGAGCTCCCCAGAAAAGTTAAAAAGACCAGCTATACTTCATGAATATCTAAATATATTCTCTTTGGAAATAATAGCCATATTCCATTTCCACCCCTGAATAGTTTCTACAAGTTTCCTTATGCTCAGCATCATTATATAACCTTTTTAGTTTCCTTCAGACTAATTATGAAATTAAAGAGCTATGGAGAGGGTTACTGCCAGGTACTGCTTGAAAGAATTCCCTCAGGTCTTGCTAGGCAGTCAAAAGTAATTGCATCTTAATGAGTTACCACTCATCAGCTCTGCAATAGGAGCTGACTGCATATTCTTAGCTCACCTCAGGTGTGAAATAAGGTGTGTTTAATCTCAACTATGCTCATTACTACTTCAAGACAATGTGCTTTACTTTGCAATTTGGAAAGTCTATAGGCATAAACACTCAATAATGAGACTATACTAGGAAAAAAAAATCACAATGTCCATCATCAAAAGGTTTTATAAAAAGCCCAGAACTGCACAAAAAGTCTAGGAAGGTTTCATATAAATTGTTCTTTATTATTAATAATGCAAAATGTGACCATGGTTAATTTATCCAAGTTTCAGTAAAATTGCCTTCTGTAATTCTCATTCTTTCTGGAGAATCATAGAATCATAGAATCTTAAGGTTGGAAGAGACCTCTGAGATCATCAAGTCCAACCATCAACCTAACACCACCATACCTACTAAACCATGTCCTGAAGTGCCACATCTACACGTCTTCTAAACACCTCCAGGGATGGTGACTCCACCACTTCCTTGGGTAGCCTGTTCCAGTGCCTGACCACTCTTTCAGTAAAGAAATGTTTCCTAATACCCAATCTAAACCTCTCCTACCTCAACTTGAGGCCATTTCCTCTCATCCTATCACTAGTTACTTCGGAGAAGAGGCCAACACCCGCCTCCCTACTACCTCCTTTTGGGTAGATGTAGAGAGCAATGAGGTGTCCCCTCAGCCCCCTCTTCTCGAGACTAAACAATCCCAGTTCCCTCAGCTGCTCCTCAGAAGACTTGTGCTCCAGACCCCTCACCAGCTTTGTTGCCCTTCTCTGGACTCACTCCAACAACTCAATGTCCTTCTTGTACTGAGGGACCCAAAACTGCACACAGTATTTGAGGTGCAGCCTCACCAGTGCTGAGTACAGGGGCACGACCACTCCCCTATCCTGCTGGCCACACTGTTCCTGATACAAGCCAGAATGCTGTTGGCCTTCCTGGCCACCTGGGCTCACTGCTGGCTCATATTCAGCTGGCTGTCAGCCAGCACCCCCAGGTCCCTTTCTTCTGGGCAGCTTTCCAGCCACTCTTCCCAAGGCCTGTAGCGTTGCATGGGGTTGTTGTGACCGAAGTGCAGGACCCAGCACTTGGCCTTGTTGAACCTCATACAGTTCACCTTGGCCCATTGATCCGGCCTGTCCAGATCCCTCTGCAGAGCCTTCCTACCCTTGAGGAGATCGACACTCGCACCCAGTGTGTTGTCATCTGCAAATTTACTGAGGGAGCACTCAATCCTCTCATCCAGATCATTGATAAAGGCATTAAACAGAACTGGCCCCAGCACTGAGCTGTGGGAAACACCACTTGTGACAGGCTGCCAACTAGATTTAACTCTGTTCACCACAACTCTCTGGGCTTGGTCGTCCAGCCAGTTTTTAACTCATCGCAGGGTATACATGTCCAAGAAAAATAAGAGGACACAAAGAATAGTTAATTAAGTTTCAAGGTAATAAATTTGCCTTGAAACGGTTAAGCGTTGGAAGATGCATATATTAAAATAAATAATTTTTATTAATGTAAAATTTCTGTATGTGTGAAGATTAACATAGTTCTAATAACATTAAAAAAATCAACAGAGTATATGACAAGAGATAACTGTAGTACTAAAATGGAGAAATATAGCAGCTGAGAACCTTTACTTTCAATATTTTTTTTTTTAATTTCAGACTAGCTTTTCTGCTTTAAAGATCCATATAGTGTTAGTTTCTTTTTCTTGTGGATGAACTACGTCACAGACTTGAAGAATGCCAGAGAAGTAATTAAGTTTTCTGTTACTAAGGAAAAAATAATGAGTTCTTGTATATTCAAACTTGCACTTTCTATTCACTGTGACATGAATAAATACATACACTATTTTCTAGTCTGATCATAAGATCCAACTGTAGATATAAATAGGATCAATAATTATTTCCTTCTCCCTTAAAAACTATAGAAAAGAGAATTATTGTGTTGTATTTTGGAAAAAGTTTGCAGCTGTTTCAGTATTTTGTCTGTATTTGGTACAAAAAATACCAAAACAGGTTTAGATATCCATGGAACATTATTATTTTATTATTTTAGTGTTCAAAGTTTTTGAGAAAATCCCACAGAAAATTTTATTTTGAAAATGTGAATTACTGTTAAAGTATTTTTTTTTAACCAACTCTATAACACATGCAAAATGAGATAAACTTCAGGTCCTCTCTGATTGTGTGTAAGGTCAGACTGTATACTTTCATTGTACCTGTAAGATTTAAAAAGTGCTATGCTTTCTGGAATTAAAATATTTTTAAGAACTTTTATGGCTTCAAACAACTGATTTTTTCAAACCCTGGTCTAACTCAACAGCCTTCTGATTTTGTAGAACAATTTTCTTTTTCACTTGTGACAAAACCCTCCCATGCTAAATAAAATCTATTGTAAGTGCAAAGATAGGAACTTGTAATATAATGCTAGTAGAAATTATTCTATTGTGGAAACTCACATACACCAGTATCACAGCTTTCAGGAGGTTTGTTACCATTCAAATCCTCTAAAATTGAAACTTGAGCATTAAAAATAATTCCAATCATAACCTAGGCATGATTGACTGAGAAGAACTGCTTTCTATTTTTTAGTTAGTTTGATTTTTATTCAAAACCTCACTTGAAAAGTTTTTCAAAGCCAAATAAATATTAAATATGGAAAGTGATCTGGCTCCCAGTTTCTCTGAAGCTTTGTGATTTTCTTTTCTCCCCTTATGCCAGCCTTCACAGAAACTATATAATGTTTTGTGCCTAGGCACTGTAACTCTTTGATTGGCCTTGAAAGTGATTTACAAGTACGCAACAACAAGTCTTCACCTATACAACTTTGGCAGTGATAATAATGCTAAGAAAAAGCACTCTTTGGATTTTGTTTGTTTGTTTGTTTCAGAGTTTTCTATATGCATATCAGAACCAATATCAGTAAATTTCTTGTGATTGTGGGTACGTCTTAACCTGAGCAGGTTACCACCTGCTCTTGAGTTTCTATTTGCTCCCAAAGAGATTCAGCCATCTCCCACACTAAAAACCCTGCCTTTCTTGGATGTTGAAAGCAAGCAATTAGAAGACAAAATCTGCAAAGTAGTCCAGAACTTTGGTGGATGAATTCAGATCATAGTCCCACCTTAAAAATTTGAAAGCATGCTCAGCTCTAGAGACTCTGCATCTTCATCCTTCTTTTTCCTTTGTGACCCCTGATTTATGACCTCTTCTATTAGTCTTTGCCACATGCTTCCTAAGTCCCTTACTTGTCTCCTCTTGGTTTGCGAAGTCCGGTAGTCACTGGGCCATGCAGCCTAAGCCTAGCAGCGACCATGATTTGTCTGCAATAAATGGAGAAAATCCAGTGGAGGTTGACAAGAAGAGTAGTAAGAATGAAAACTTGAGTCGTAAGAAAAAGCTGAAAGAATAGAGAATTTTTTAGACCAGAGCAGGAAATAAGACAACCATCAGTAACTGCCTACACATATTTTGAGTAAGGCAAGAAATAATAACTTACTCTATAGCAAGGAAGGATTACTCTGTATCTTCATGAAACTTATTTTCTGGTAAAGAGATAGGTAAGCATAGAAATACATTCTCTAGGAACCTACAGAATCCCTGCAATAGGAAGGGTTTAAGAAGTTAGACCAATGGGGATGGTCTAGATGTATCAGATCTCAGGAAAGAGAGAGATTAATTGCTGTATTTCTAGGACTTAATGTCACTGCAATTATTTTTTTTTTATTAAATTCTGTGGAAACAGATTTTCCTGAAGCTGGCAGAAAGGAGAAAAGAATGATAAGATTGTTTATGGTTACCAAGTTGATATTTGCATAAAAATTGATGGAAGAGATAATAAATACCGATATATTCAGTTTTCTCTACTTTTGTCCTTCTCAAAGCACAGAATCCCTTAAGAAAACAGATGATGTTTGCACTTTTGACTTCCAAAATATGCAAAAGAATTGCTTATAATTTACATGTAAGGGGTCCTAATACAAATTTTGAACTTTAATAGATGATGTGTTTATCATTCAAATTCATTTTAGCTTGCATATCTGTTAATTCAGATGGTTTAATGTTGATATCAGAATGACAGAGTCCCTGGAAAAAAAGCAAAGTATCATGCATTGTTTAATTCTTGTAGGGACTTGAGAGCATGATAAATTCCATTCCTATGTGTCTGTTTTAACAAATGTTGATAATGCAGATAACTAATGTAATAATTTTGGAAAACTAGAAAACGGAGAGGACAAGGAAAGAAAAGCAAAACAGATTTTTCTCAAACAAAGTTCTTTAGCAGGTGCTTTTATTCAAACATCAGAGCATTTACATTCCTTTTAAATAAGTCAATCTGCTTTCAAACTTAAGCATATGCTTTGGTGGATCCTGGGTCCATGATACATTCTGTTCAACTGACTTAAAATATAAAAATGTAGGATAACATGAGACTTCTTGAACTCCAGCTTTTTTTTTCTGTGAATCAATGTTCTTCCCATAGCAAGATCTAGTGACACTTATGTAGAAGGAAATCAATGCTCAGTTGACGTGAAAGTATCAAGGCACCACCTCTAAGGAGAAATGGTGATAATTCATTTCAGATCAGCCACTTACGTCAGGGTGTTTCAGTCAGACTAAACCTCAAGCCTGACTACTTCTGAATACTCATTGCATAGAGATATGTAAATATTCTTCTTGTAAAATAACATTTTGCCACTATATAATTGTTGGGAGTTTTTTCCACCTCAATTTCAATATTTTGCTCTACCTCTCCAGTTCAGCTATCCTGTTCAATGTCCTAATCCTTCTGGTTCTAGTCAGGTATAATAATTTACCCTTATGGGTAAATTCTCATTCTCATCCCATCCTTCTGGTCACCTCAATATTCCCCTTGCACACTTGCCCTCTCTTTTTTCCTTAACTCCTTATCATTTTCTTGTTCCAGGCTTCAGTTCTTTGTGTTGTGTGATGTAGAAGGAAGAACATTGATTTTCTCAACTCTTTTTCATTGTTCTAGACCATGGCAGGCACCTTGGTGCCTCCACATTATCCTTTACATGAGATGTTCTTCATGGGTTGTATCTGGGCTCTGATGTAGCCTCTATGTTTTGTTTAGCACTACTGTGATTAAGATTTTACTTGTGACTATCTAATGGGCCTTAAAGGACCCTTGAGTTTTATGGAAAAAGTTCAATATGAAACCACAGCATACGCAGAAGACTCAAAAATGTGATGCCTTTATGATCTATAAAACATTAATAAAAATATTTATGTTGATATTCTACTTCTTGTGTCACTAGATTTCCAGACAAATTCTTTTCTGGTCAGTATTTGATCTATGAATCTGCATACTGAAGCAATCAGAAAACATTTCTTTTAAAACGTAATATATCTGTTTATAATAATTTACAGCTGAATATATTAGTGACAAAAATGAGCTTTTGGTCCACATAGCAGAGCCAAATGGCAATGGAAAAATGAGTCATATTTTGGTTTAGCTCCCACATCATCGATGGATGTGAACAAAGTTTCAGCTGCAGGACCATATTCTGTCCTCAGTTTGATACTTCCTTGCTTAGAGAAGCTTAAACTAGAGGCAGAACTTGAAGACAAGAAGGTGTTCTCAGTAGACTTGGTTTGACAGAGTCCTTAATACTTGTGTTAATATATAAGTCAGAAAGAAATCAAAGCAGCTCTCATAGTTTCCAGGACTGACACTTAGAAAATACCTAAAAAACCCTTTATCTGCTGTTCCAGAGAGACAATAAATGCAGACCCTCACAACACAGATTTTACAGAGCCATTTTCTAAGTAGAAGCATGCTGGGTTTTACCTTCACAGTAGGGCAGGGATATCTTTATTTGTCAGTAGTTTACTTGCCAGAAATACAGTTAAACCATTCATGAATTTACAAAATACATTTGGATAGACTTTTTTTTCTTTTTCTTTTTTTTTTTTTTTTTTTTGTGAAGAGGAGCAAAAGACATTAGCAGTTATCTATTCCTCACTAAGAGTTCTAGTACTGTCATATTGAAGAAGTAGGTCACTTAGCTGTGATATTGGAGATGCATATTCTTTCCTTAGTTTAAGGAAAGTCTTATCCATTTCTCTTCCACCATGCAGGGAAAAAAACTTCAGGGTCTGCATGACGGGCTGCCTCAGAAAAAGACAGGATGCTACTTTGCACATGAAAATCTTAACCTCTGAGCAAGGAAATCAGTCCTACTTTCTGTTTCTGGCTCAAAATACCAAAGTCATTATTTTACATACAAATATGAGAAAAAGGAGATTTTCTACTGTATTAGTATGGACACCCAATACATTTTTGACAAGCAAACAGAATATACTCTGCTGGATTCAGAACAGGATCTGAATCAAACTCTCAATAGCTGTTCAAGTATGTGATACAACAGTGGCAAGAAGGATTCATTGCACTTTCGTAATGTCTGCAGAATGTCTGTGGAATGTCTTCTTCCGAAGAGGAGAACTGAATTCTAGTTTTCCACTCTCTGCAAGTGGGCTGTTGGAGAAACACAGGAAAAGGGCAATCACAGTCTCACTGTTTTCATGAATAATAGGAAATTCTCTATTTTAATTTCTACTGCTTTTCTTTGAAAAGCGGTTTTTTGTTTGTTTTCGTTGTTGTTTTGTTTTGTTGTTGTTTTTTTTTTTTCTCTAGGGGAAAGAAGCCTTTAATTGAATGAAAACAAAATAAATACTTAGTTTCATATTTATTATACTGATTTTTTTTACTCATTTTTCAGCTCAGTGGTTGAATTTAAAAATTGCTTCCCTAACAGAGAGTGCTAAGCAATCTGAAAAATTACTGCCTTATTTATAGGATATAACATATATCAAGATAGAATCTAGTTTACAGAGAGTAAGGAATTAACAAGATAAGTTGAATCAAAACAATTAAAGTGCCATTGGTATGCAGGCCAATCTTCTGTCCCAGGACAAAGAAGTTAATTTTGAAACACATTCAGTGTAAAGCAGGCTTCGTGATTTGAATATCCATACATTATGTGAGAAACCTTATCTTTCCTATACTCAACCTATACTTTATATACTAAACATACTGAACTACAGTTATTCAGTGAACAAAGAATGTATCTCCTAGTTGTAGCACATGTTTTTATTTATCTGTAAAGGTATTTCCAGGGAAACAGAAAGCAGGATTATAGTATGTGCCTCAGAACCTTTTTTTTTGCCCTTCTGTGAGATCTAGCTTAGTAGATTTTCTGCACCTCAATTCTCTGAGATGACTGCAAAATCCACTTTCACAAAGGCATTCCAGAACTTGCTTAAAATAACATCTTTTTCAAATCACCACGTACAGGACCAGCGAAAATTATTTACTAGCTAGACTGGCTTTATCAAAACATTCCGTAAATGCAGTTGTTGGGAATAAAAAATGTCTTCTAAAGATGAACTGCGTGCAAATACAAACGTCCCCTGAGGTGACATTTGAGGTTGAATCACAGTCCTTCACAGGTGGACACTGAGCAATTACAGCTTGGAATAAACCTTGTTAGCAGGTATTGCAGCATCCTTATATGCAGATCGGGCACAGAGCGAGCAGTGTGGCGCTTTGATTTTGCATGTATATTTGTGCAGGCAGTATTCTCTTTCAGTCTTGTCTTTCTGACCTGCACATGGATGTCACAGTAATGAAATCCCTGACCCCTAATAATTCACATGCTGCCACATATCATTATAATATTTTTTTCAAGGAAGGTTGGAATATTCTTCCTATGCATACTCTTCCTATGCATATTAGTGCTTATTTTCCTTTGCCTATTATAATCTCATTTTTGACTTCCAAGGTGAAATCTAAAATAATTAAAAAAGAAATACTACAGCACTTTATAAAGTAAGAAAAGGATGGAAACTGGAGATGAAAACAGGCATTAGATCACCGTATTTATTTATTTATTTATTTTATTAACCCAAGATTGTTCTATATGGATACAAACCCTTGGAAAGAAGGAGGCACTCACTGGAATCTGAGGCATTTTCAGCTTGATAAATCAGAATACCTGTCACAATAAGAGTGGGTAGTGAATTCCTGATTTTCTAACTGCATGTTGATTCTCTTGTATAAATCAGCTTCTTTAAAATCAGTTCGAGATGTACAATCAGTGAAAAAAAGACACACTGACTACACTTTCACACTTCCTAAGATAATTATTATTCATGCATACAAAACCCACCTACAAGAAATTTTGTGGAAGCTGTATAATGTACCTCTAATAACGGATGAGGAAGTGAGGCAATGCAATAACTGTATTTAGACAGAAAACGTTGTCTATGCCAGTGTGCACTTGTGTGTTAATAGCACCTGTATGAAAGTACAAATCTATCATAGAGGTTTATTGTTTGCAGTTTTGTTAGCCTTTCAGATCTATGGCAGCACACTGATCTCCCGAATATTAAGCATGCCTTTTATTATTTGTATTTGACTAGAAGCTCAAAAGTTTTGATTGTTTTCAAATGTGGATCTTGAGGCCACTCTGTTCATCTGAGATTGAACTACTGTAATGCAGCCAATATGAAATTCCCTCTTATGACATTCTATGAACCTCCCACAATATTGGAGTTGCAGGGACTCCCAAATTATAGATTGATGTGACTTCCATTATCGATATATCATTAACAAGTAATTAGATACAATAAAATGATGATGATGTGGGCCCTAGATGCTTGCAGAGGTGGATTTTGCTATTTGTCTCTCCGTTTTTTTTTTTATTCTATGAGTACTTCAGAACAAGAACTGTTGTCCTTAGGATTATTATGACCATTTTGTACTCTCTCAAACCTTTCCAGGGATAGGGATAGCAGAGAGCAGAAACATTAATGGATAGTCATCAATTTTGAGAAGTTATTGGCAGCATTTTCTTTTGGACACTAGTTAAGTACAGCAGTTTTGCATTGCTATTACAATTGCATCCATGTTTCCAGAGCTCCAGATGGAGCTGCCTCTCCTCCACCCGTTGCTATGGAGTTCTGCCTGTTTTACTCCATTGTTTGCAAAAGGGAAATCAGGCCCAGGAGTTCTAAAAATTTTCAAGAGATTTCTAACACGTAGGAAACTGCTTTCTTACCTCTATAAGAGCTCATCTTTTGACAGAAAGTAAAACACATTGCCAGCAAGTAAACATATATTTTGGCAAGTCTGAACAGGACAGTCTAAACACGCAGTGCTCACAAACCAGCCAAATCCCAAACTCGCAATGTTCAAATAGGCTAGAGAATATTTATGGCAAATTACACAAGTTACAGTTTCAAATAACACAAGCCATTGTTTCCACCATGATCCCATGTGTATACATATATATATATGTATGTATCATCACCAGGCAAAAATTACTAATTACATTTGGTTTATTATAACTGACAATCTCGGTGCATCTTTTATGAGTGTTTCTTTCTCAACCTATAATCTGGAAGCTACAAAGAAACTTCAGCTCTTCAAGATAACCATGTCCATTGCATTCAGCCTCCAAAAATTACCTTTCATTATTTCTGAAGGTATACTCCTAGACTGGTCCGGTTTCTGGTTTAGACCCTAGTTGTTTCTGGATAGAGAAATCTGGCTGCGAACATCCTGATCTCCTTCCAGCCTATACAATAGTCTTTTATCACGAACAGCCATGTTCGTACCTATATATTGGAGATCAGGTCTCCTACCCCTTTATGCTTCTATGACTGTTACAGTATAACCTGTATGTACACCATGCTATCTACCTCTTTACATATGTTAAACCAGGTTTGTTTTTTTTTTCTTTTTAAATGGTAGTTATTTTCTTCACATTTTCCAAAATAAGTTGCTTTTGTGAGCTACTTAATAAGATCAGACTTTCAGGCTATGACCACGACACAAAACTTACGTGTAGTGGAATATCTTTATGTTCAACAGAAATATTTTAAAGTCCCTAAGAAAACAAAAGCTTTTCATGTTGCAAGTGGTCCTTAGACTATAATTTCTAATGATCCCTGTCCTAGGCAGTTGAGCCATCAACAGATTACCATGTGATCCTAGGAGTTTTAGGAAGGTAACTTTTTCATGAAACATGATCACATAGATCAGGTTTTTACGAGGGTTAAAACAGATATCTTGGAGTCAAACAGGCCAAACATGGGAGCTAACCTAGAAGAATATTCTGAAAATTGATAAGCACAGTTTTATGAGCATGGCAGATAAGATGGGCCAGGTCAGCAATGTGATGATATAGAATAATAGAATTATAGAACTGTTTGGGCCATCTAGTCCAACCCCCCCTGCAAGGACAAGGGACATCTCCAACCAGATCAGGTTGCTCAGAGACCCATCCAAGCTGGCCTTGAATGTTTCCAGGGATGGGGCATCCACCACCTCTCTGGGCAACCTGTTCCAGTGTTTCACCACCCTGATTGTAAAAAAAAAAGTCTTCCTTATGTCTAATCTGAATCTACCCCTTCCTAGTTTAAAACCATTGCACCTTGTCTTATTGCAACAAGCCCTGGTAAAAAGTTTGTCCTCATCTTTCTTATAGCCCCCCTTTAAGTATTGAACGGCTGCAATAAGGTCTCCCTGGAGCCTTATTATATGAGACCTTGTTATTTTTTTCTGTGTGATTTCATAGTCTAACTTAAGAATTGTTGGGAATATTTGTGCATGAAAGTGCATGAAAGCATCAGGAATGAAGGTATAACACTAACTGCCAAGACTTGTCAACAACATACCTAGAAAATAAGGCAGCAAATTAGATTCAGCCTCCTTTTTTCATAGTTGAGAACATTATTTTTTCAAAGGCTGCCATACCAGGTCAAAGAGCTGCACAAACTGGAAAAGCCTGTAAGACACTGGTTTACTGGGTACCAGCTTGGAAGGCGGGTAAATATCTTACAATCAGAAAATGTGCACAGTTTGCTTAAAGGCTTTTGAGTTAGAGTTTTCTTCTAAATACGTAATATTTAAAGGAAGCTGTATGGCCAAAGGGAGCAGACTGAAGGGTCTGAAGTTAAGCCAGGTCAGTTCAGAAAACGATCCTTGGTACCATGACCCACCTTTAGCAAAGAACTGTGATTCCATACTAAGCCAAGTAATACCTAACAACCAGAAATTCAAGAGGGGTGCTCTCAAGGAAGTAAGCCAGGTCATAGGTGCAACTTTCCCAGTAACAGTGAGTTCAAGTATTGAAGCAGAGGTAAAACACAAAGCTTTTTGAGTTAAATCCTTTTCTGAGAGCTGTGACACTATCATATGCTTTTGGTTTTGTCACAGAAGATGAAAATCAAACATCCAGAATTGTATTATGCAACAAAATAGAAGTGTTTGTGGGGTATTTTTAAATCCAGAAAATTATATCTGAAGCTTCTCTTTATTAAAAAGTCTATTCTGAACTAAAAATAAGAAAAATATTTAACAATGAAGGCAATTTCTCACCGACAGTGTGTACTGCTGGACTTTGAGGATTCTCCATCACTTTCACATCTAGAGTTAAAACTGGATGTCTTTCTAATAGATAGCTCAGACTACAGTTACAGATCTTGTACAACATTTTCAGTTGAGTTTTTTGAGACTCGATGATCTAAAGGCACCTCCTGCCTTAAAATTTCATGAATTTTTTAAACAGAACTGTATTCCTATTGATATATAGATGTACTTCAAAATAAATTGAATTCTTGCAGTAACAGTAATACATAAAAAAGGTAGCTGGCTGATGTATGTGATAGTTTTTCTCTCTAAAACTTTTTGATTCACCACGCATATGTAAATAACAGGATCAGATTTTGTTGATGTGGAGTCATAGCTGACTGGAAAGTTGTACAATTAAAGAAAATGGAGGAATCAACTAAACTTTCAGCTATTTAGCTCAGTAGTCAATACGTAATTCCTGACTTCTATCATTGTTGTGGTCTAGCCCAAGTTACCACACAGTTTCTCACTCCCCCTCCCCAGCGGGATGGGGGAGAGAATTAGGAAGAAAGGAAAACTTGTGAGCTGAGATGAAGACAGTTTACTAGAATAGCAAAGGAAAATTATAATAACAACAACATATAAGGATATTAAAATATACAGTATGAATAATCCACAATTTCTCACCACCCGGTGTCCCAGTGACTGATACAGCCCATCCTAAGCAGCGATCATGGAAATGAAACAGAGCAGCCAGCAAAGGAGCAAGAGAGAGCAAGCAAGGGATCCAGATATCGATGCCAGTAACGCTTCCCGCCAGCCAACCCTCACTCATATACTGAGCATGACGTTTATGGCATGGAATACTCTCTTTGGCCAGTTTGGATCAATTATTCTGTCTGTCTTTCTCCCAGCTTCCTGCATCTGTACATTAGTGAGACTTGGAAAGCCGGACAGTGTCCTCAGTCTCATTAGCAACAACTCATATCATCAGTGTGTTTATCAACATCCTTCACATACGAAATCCAAAACACACTGGCTACTGACAGGAAAATTAACTCCATCCCTGCTGAATCCAGGACACTCATTTACAGTCTTGTAAAAACAAATGTCATTGTTTGTTCTGGAGAACTCTGAGCATAAGTAAACCTACTGTAACTACTTTATACATAATCTTGTTCCACTGAGTTCCATGGTTAATTGTACATTTATTTAGGCACAGTAATCACTAAAGGGTTAACAATGACTCTTCATGAACCAGGATGCTGCAATTTACAGTGTTTAGTTTTTGAAGGTAGGTGCAGGTCTTCACAGAAATCTGTCTCCCCTCTGCTGGAATGAGATGACTCTTCCATTTTATTCCCGAGGCAATGATAATATCACACTTTTGTATGGCTCTCACAAGACCAAAATCAGAGAACCTGTAAATCAGCAGCACTCAGAAATGCAAAAAATACTTTGATTTGCTGGGGCTACAGTAGGACTTATAGACTTTGCTGTCATAGACTATAACAGGGTAATAGTCAACTATAATACACGGCAGCTAGACACCTGTATATAGAGTGAAATTTAGATAGTTATGTACTGGATTTACACAGGGCATGCTGGTTATTGGTCACAGAGTTGAGCTCAAGTAACTGGTTTCAATCAGTTGACTTCAAAGAAGTTACTCCTAATCATAAGTGTAAGAGAGAAGAACCTGGTTTACTGATTGCTATTTTTAAGACCTCATTAGTGACATAAAATGTTGAGGTTAAATAAGTTTGGAATTCCCAAATAATTTGACAGGAGTTCCCCCCTTCAAAAAACTGTAGGCCAGTCCAGAATCTGTGAAAGACTGGAAAATACTACCCTCCATGTACAAAAAAAAACCCCAAAACTTAAATGTGAGACACAGTGCACATGCATATCACATAAAGATATTTTGCTCAGTGTACTTACTGCACTTTAAAAACTCCCTCAACAGAAGCTACAAAAGAAATAAAATACTATGAAAATAAGTACACGATTTTAAAAAATGTCCTACTGTATTATCTGCTTCTCTACTTTTCATTGGAGACATCTGAGAGAGGATGACCTTGTTGTTCTGCTGAATATTGTGTATGCCCTCATGGTCCCCTGACAGAGGGAACATCGAAGAGCAATGCTTGCACAGCAGGTTTGTAAAGGGCCAGCAACAGAGTTTATGATTAAAGATCAAGAACCAGCTTTTTAGCCTTTCCAGTAATCATCAAGATATGCCAGCCTTTCCCTGAGAAAGTGGGCATGTAGCTATATTTTCAGTCATGAAGCTCATATAAGTGCATGGAATAATATCTCCATATGTTCTCCCTCATCCACATCAGTATGAATTCCAGGAGAATTTCCAAGAAATCTGGAAACTGTATAGGGCCACTGTAAACCAAGGGCTTTAGGTGCCAAGAAGCTTCAATCTTGTTCAGATCCCTACCACACCCTACATATGGGTTGTGTCTAAATACTACAATGTAGGCCTAAATATACTTCTTAAGGAGTTGCATATGCCCTTTGGAATACAACATTCTATTATCTATTCCTCCATCCCCGCCGTGATGACCAATAGCTGTTGATGGTATGAGGACAGAAATAAAGAATAAATTCAAAGAGGAACTCTGTTTTTACAAGCAAATCAAGAAAGTCATCACATCTTAGTAAGTAACAAAGGACAAAAATGTTGCTCACATACTTCTTCTTCAAACTGTATTCATTATTCATTTTAATTCAAACCATCAGCAATATCATAGTGGTTCAGCATAACGACTTTTATTTTTCAGAATTGTCCCATATGGCTTATTCTACATTGTATAACATCACACAAATGCTGATGTTACCAAAAATCAATGGCAAGATAAACAGCACTCCAATAGTTTACTGTAGAAAAGGGCCACAAAGGGTGGATCTATTATTCTCATTTAATCAGAATCAGTACCATATTTTTAAAGAAAATGTCTTGACTATCTCAATTATAGTGCTGTGGTTGGCAACCTAGAGTGGCTTCAAAGCATGAAGACCAGATTCCTTTCACAGCAAATGAATTCCGAAGATAAACTCCTTAAAGATACCTAATGTGCTCCAATCAGTATGTTGAGTGTATGAGACCAGACAAGAGGTATTCTGAAATATAACCCTTGATGTGTATGTGGTGTGGACACTACATCATCAGCACCAACAATAAGCTGTAAAACCATTGTGTTGAACTGCTCTACTCACTAATACAGGCATAGCCACGTGAACAAAAAACAATCTCCATGACTTAAGTGCTATCTAAATTGCATAGAAGATGCAAAGCAGGACTTGATGTCCTGTTCATCTGGTTGTCTGGAGTAGGGAACTGGCCATCTGACTACACAAAACCTTTCTTCCAGTGTCCCTGTTCCTAAGAAGTCATTCTACAGACATCTCCCCAGGTCTCATCCAGAATAGACTACTCCATAAAGTGCTAGCAAGACATCCTCTAGAGGAAAGCAGCTCACAGTAGAATATATACAGAAAAGATTACTAGCTTGAAATGGAGATCTGGTTCTATCAGCTAAAGTTGAAATATTTTCTTCAACTTCTGAAAATAAAAAGTTGAGTCAAGACATTGTTTATGAAAAGACTAAGAGTATAATTCAGTAAAACCTGTCTGTAAATAAATTTAGCTAGTGTTCTGGTTTTGTTTAGCAAGGGGGGGCCTAAGGTGGTAGCTTCTGTAGGAAACTGCTAGAAGTCGCTCCCCTTTGTTCAGTGGACTCGGCCGGGCCTAGGGCGGACCCACTGCTGGCCAAGGCCAAGCCAATTGGTAGCAGAATGTTCTGTGATAACGCCTCTGCAGAAGACAAGGTCTACATGTTAGAAGAATGTGCCCAATGAATATGCTTTTTACAATGGAAAAAATAAGCTAATAAATGTTGACCTAAGTTTAAGCTGAGGTTTATATTAGTTTATACATACAATTATATGATATTATCAATAAGATAAGTATTGAGAGCCCACATTCCTAGTTTCTATGTACCTAAATATAAGTTTGCATTATCATGTCATCTTTAAGAACCACCTCAGTTACTCTATGTAGGCTGGTATATGATTCTTCAAAACATCAGTTTGTTTGATTGGGTTAGAATCTTGCAGCACAACTCCAGCAATATCATCACTTCTTATGTGGCAATTCTTTCCTTTATAACATTTCTTTCATCTCACCAGAGATATTGTTCTCCTATTGCATAAGAAAGACCAACAATTACTTTTTTTTTCCAATTTAATAGAATGAAATGGCCTATATGATAGCATAGAGTGTTTATTGTCTGTTTATTAACTGCAAAGAATCCCAACACATTTCCAGAATTTGACCATTTATATCCCAATCTAAAGTGATTTTGTCTATTGCTATTTTTATATCCCAAATATTTCCACATGTGTTTCACGTCAAGTGTATGAGCGTCCCTTTTGAAACTGAGCATATATACTATTAGTAAGAACAAGAGTCAAATTGTTTATAAGACGAAGATCCCTGGCTGATGTAAATCAACATAACTACAGTGGTTTCAGTGTAAAGCTGAAGCTGTTAGCTGTTAGCTGTTAGCTAAGACTGTTATTGCTTGAATAGAAAGTAATTTATTTCAGTTCTACCTCTTTTCTAGCAATCTGACTTAGCTTATTTGCAATAAGCAAAAAATACTAGTCAAGTCTATATAAATAAGTAGTATGCAAAAAAAGCACAGAAGTATTTCCACATTTTCCCAAAATGTGCTATTTCATTGAAAAAATGCATTAGTAATTGCTTTATAGAACTGGATGATTTGATGACAAATTCATTCAAATCTTTATGTATTTTCTTTTTGTAATGTATAAAATGTGATTGAAACTGTTTTATACAGAAGAAAACAGTCATGGTAAGTGAGCATGAAAAAAGTAGTCTAATATTTTAGTGAAGTGCCATGGACTTTTAAAAAACATTTGCTTATCATGATGAGGCACACGTACATCCAAAATGTACTAGGGATGCGGTTTAAAAATCTGTGATGCATTAGGAAGAATCTAAATGTTTTATATTACATATTACACTTGCATCCTATTAATAGGCACTATAGATTCAGATGTATTTTTAGATTAAGACTTTTTGGCACAGAGTTTGTCAGAGTAAACAGCTTATTGCATCTGAAATTAATTCCTAATATAATGTGAACAAGGAAAAGAAAAAGCTGAGGCAGATTTGAATGGATGAAATTCTTGTGCCTTGTGTCTTGTGCCTACTTAGGCCCAACTTTTGTTGAATACTATGCACATCTTTACTTAACATGAATATTTTAAGATACCAAATTACTAAATATATATATAAATATTATTTGATATTATATAAAATATAATATACTCTTGGGGGTTATATCATTCATATTTATATGCTTGAATATTTCTTTCTTTCATTTCTTAGAACTCCTATAACCAGCTGAAAGGCTAATATAATATAAAATTTAGTAGCTTTATACAATTTCATAAAAGAATTCTCATCTGAAAAATACCTAAAACAGAATAGGAACGTCACATTGCTGGCATTTCTTCTTCCTGGAGTTAATACAAACACATATATAATAACTCTTTTTTTTTTTTTTTTAAATCTCCCCTGTTAATTATAAAGAAGTTTGAGAAAAGATTTCCTGAAGCATACAATAACATATCAATATAAAAAGCAAAGTCTGTAAGTTCAAAAAACTGAATAAACACAGTTGAAAGTGAAAGTTTGTCATTTAAAATATCCTATAAGTTTTTTACATTCATAAAAGTCAATCAGAACTAGAACAACATCTTGTTCAGAAGTATTTTAGAAATATTTTATCTGAAATGGAAAGTACAGATAATTCCTGTGGGTTTTTTTATGTGCTTGTATTGTGGTAGCACTCAAATGTAAACAGTTTTCTGCACAAGCAGAAAAGTTGGGAAGACTCAGTCCTGCACGGTAGTGTTTAGATCTCAAGATATAAACCTGGGAAACTACTCATGATCCTAGCAAAAGAAAAAAATTAAAACTAGCATAGGAAAAATAAAAATTATGTTCTGAGCATAAATACTATTTTGAGATCCATGATCAAGTCATTCTGATCTTTCATAAATGTCATTGAACATTTCATAATCTAGGCAGTGTTTCCCACTTCACTTACTGTTATCATACCAATCAGATCCATCATGTTTTGGTAAAATCTTTTGGAATAAGTAAGAAAGGAGTTTTTGAAGCATGAGAGAAAGTATGAGAAAGCATGCTTCTCATTCAAATTCTTTGAATTTTCCGAATTCTAACCAGAAATACTGTTTAGCTGTCACTTATTCTATGCATACATTTATCTCTGAAGCCCAAGGCACTTCCCAAACACATCGTCTCATATTCAGATTTCTTGTATGAGCAGACTAGGCCCACAGAATCCATCATTCTTTGCAGGATACAATATTAAAGATCAAGTAGTAAAGATTTTCACCCAGTCTTATGTTTTTGCTTTTCAGGCCACACAAAAACTGTGAAAGATTTAAGGGGAACCAAACAGTACCAAAGCTCACCCCCAAGTAAAGCAAACACTTGAACACGTTCTAAATGGGACAGGAGAAAGCATATCATGTGACACGTATTGTCTTTATGATAGAGTCCAAGTTCAAGGCCATCCAACAGTTAAATAGCATGGGATTGGCAGAAAGTGTGGTCTTTAAGGTACCCTGATACTTGTTCTGCACCAAACTGTAAACAGAGGGAAACTGTTTTGCAACTCAACATAAAATCATTTTATGTATCAAGGAATGGAATATTTTTTTTGTGGTCAAAAGAAATTTAGTCAAAGTCGATGAGCTATATAAACCCCAGTGGGCTACACAAAAGGGAAAGGATAGGAAGACTATTGACAGTAATAACAATAATCACAACATTGATGACAATGGTGCCTGAGACAGGCACAGTGCATTCTGTCAGTAGTACTTCTTTTGCAGATTCCTCTCAAGGTTGTAAATCTGGAATACATCCTGGCACAAGTTTTTATTCATGTCCTTTATGTGTCTTTGTTGTGAGCGGTGCTTTCTGATACAGAAAGGAGAGATGGGGAGGGAATTATACAGGAGCAAATGTGTCAATGGAAACAAAACTATTTTGAAACAGAAAGCAGATTACATGTCACACGGAAATGTGCCAATCTGCAAATAAACACAGAGGGAAGTCCAACAGGTGCCATGGCTGCAAATCTTTTTATGTTTATCATCTGCATAAATGATACAGACAGGGAAACCAGCTGCAAATATGTTAAGTTTACTGAAACATAATACTAGAGGGAGTACTAAATACCAGGCAGTTATCAAGGATACCGAAGAGGGATTTTGGATTGTCTTTGAGGAGTACTTGCACAACACATGTTAAATCAACATATGGTTCAAACAGAGGCTGGGATTAAGAAAAGAGAAAAGGTTTTAAAAGCAGGCTTAGGAAAAGAGAAGAAATATAACTTAAATACGTCAAAACTTTATACAGGGCGGGGGGAAAAGGCCACAAAAAGAGACAAAGAGAAAAAAATATGAAATTACTGGCTCCAGAAGTAGATTATATGGTCCTGGAAATTGCAACAGTGATTAGAGAGACTATTCACATTCATTCTGCAACTATATTGTGGATATGACAGTAGGAGAATGTCTTTATTTGTAAAATGGAATAATGTGGACCTTTTGTGAAAATGGTTTAAGGAATCTGAATTTGCATATCACTTAGAGTCTCACTAGGTTATTCTCCTTTCTTCACTCTGTTACAGATGAAAGATAAAAGAAGGAAAATAGGAATTTTTGATTAATCAGAAGGTACTAGTAAGAACGGATTCTGTACCAGTAACCTCAGTGGGAGATTTTGGCTAAAATAATCTTTAAAATTTTCAAAACACTTTTGTAAACCCCATTGAAAAATAATAATAGAATGCTTGTCCAAAACCAAATTCACACACATGTGCGCATGCACGTGCGCATACACACACACACAAAAGAATTTGTGTGTTTATTCTCCTTAAATCTATATTCACAGCATGCAACAGTAATTAGTTACAGTAATTTATCATTTCTATTTCATAAGTATGAAGCGCATACTCTTTAAGTTGAAATAATTTCATGTTGTATTTATTAGACTTTTCCATCTATATGAGAATATGATTTTAATAATTTTCTTAAAGTTGAAAAGGGAAATAATTGTAGCTAATGTTTAAACATAATATAATGACAAAGTATATTGTATTCTCTTTATAATTTAACCTCAGAAAAAGGGTCAGAGTCAATATCCATGGTTTTTAAGTTCAGTTATTCATTTAACAAAAATGACCCTAGGCTGTGCTTTGTTGTGGAAAAGTTCAAATTCAGAGTTTGCTAATGCCATCTATTGAGGAGGTAGGAGCTACAATAGGAAAATTAACATTTAATAAGAAATCACTTTAATTTTTATTGCAAATTGCAAAAATATGATTGTAATGATGCCCACTTGTAATAAATGGAATGATTAGTGACACATCAAAGATTAATTGAACTGAATCATAATCACAAAGAAATCCAGGTTGGAACATACTTCTGTAGGTCATCTGGTCCAAACCAAATTCTCCCCCTCAAAGCAGTACCAGCTTCAAAGTCAGATTAAATTTCAAAGTTAGATCAGGTTGCTCAGGGTCCTACCCAAAGAATTTTTGAATTCTGTTATATCCACAAGGATACACATCTTTGCAGCTGCTCTGGGTGACCTGTTCCCATGTTTGAGCAGCCTCATTGTGAAATTTTCCTGATATCTAGTCAGAATTTCTCTTACTTCATCTTGTGTCCATTTCCTCTTCTTATCTGAAGAAAAAATACAATATAATCATAGATCATAGAATGGTTTGGTTTGGAAGTGACCTTTAAAGATCATCTAGTCCAACTCCTCTGCAGTAAGCAGGGACATCTCCAACCAAATCAGATTGCTCAGTGCCCCATCCAGCTTGACCTGAAACGTCTCCAGGGACAGGGCATTCACTACGTCTCTGGGCAACCTGTTTTAGTGTTTCACCATCCTAATTGTAAAAAATTTCTCCCTTATGTCCAGTCTAAATCTACCCTCTTTTAGTTTAAAACCATTACCCCTTCTCTTATTTTAAGAGGTCCTGTTATAAAGTTTGTCCTCATTTTTCTTACAGGCCCCCTTTAGGTATTGGAAGGTTGCAATAAGGACTCCCCAGAGCTTCCTCTTCTCCAGGCTGAACAACCCCAAGTCTATCAACCTTTCTTCATAGGAAAGGTGATCCAGCCCTTTGATAATTTTTGTGGCCCTCCTCTGGACCCACTCCAACATATCCAGGATCCTTTTTCTCTGCTGAAAAAAAAAAACCCAAAGAATCAAACCAGAACAAACAAACAACCAAACAATCTTGGTTTCCACATACATTTTTAGAGGTATCCATGTACCTAAGTCACAGTGTTTTCCCTCACTGAAGATTTCTCACCAAAGAGTGGCATAATACATATGGAACATGTTCTTGCCACAAACACGTCATGCATCTGCCACAAACTGGAAAATCCTAAATATTTTTGGTAAACAGTTGTTAAGGAAGACAAAATATGATGAATTCAAAACTAACCGTAGTAAGTTTATCTCTACATTCAAGAATATGTCTTAGGGAAAGAAGAACACATTGAAATTTCAATAATACTGAATGAAGAGAATAAAGACTTAGCAGAGAGAGAAAATTTTGTAACTCTTCACACTGACGCATGGAGTATGGTTAAGATCCTGTTTGTAGGGAGATGAATGGCAGAAGGCATGGAGACAAGCAGTCCTAAATAGTTTTATAATTAAAAATATTCTAGCAGCAAATCACTGATCATCCCAATCATTCAGCAGTTCAAAAATGTTAATCTTACAAATATTCATACAGTTCAGACTATTATTACAGATAAATAACATTTTCTTCAGTAGAAAAGTTCAGCTTTTCTCTAAAGAACAAAAAAGAGAAAAGAATCTTTCTTGTTTATATGGAATGCCACAGAAAATATTCACTACTAAAAAGTGAGATTTCTACTAAGAAAGAGTGCAAATCTGTTGGGTGAACAATTTTCAACCAGTCTTGTCAGCATTACTGCTATCATATGTATCCTTTGACTAGATAAATCTTGAACTGGACAAGAAGCTAGGCTCATTTCTTGTTTAAACAGTTAATTCTTTCTTAATGTCACTGTGTTTTATTGCTATCACCCCTTAGTTATTCTCTTTAGATGTTTGGATACATTATTTTAATATGCAGAATGTGAAATATTTTGGATCAGACATTATTTACAGTTAGAATGGTCAGAAACTCCAGATGTCCATAAACAACAAAAATTAATTCAGTTAGTTGTTTCCTTCATTCCCTGTTATAACTGAGAAATGATTAAACTAATCCAGATGTGTCTATGCCTTTAATTCCATCTGTGTAACAGACAGTAAGGCTGTGGTCGTCAATGAATTATTGCATGTTAATCTTCAGAGCCTTTGATGTTACAGTTAGTCTGATATTCTGTTAAAATACACATTTATTCTAATCTTTGGAGTAAATCCTGAGAATTCAACTACATATTTCTTAAACATTCATTATCAGAGGGAGGTTTTTTCCTCCTGTTAGTTATGTTGCTGCAGGAGTATTAATGATAGGAAAATAATTTTAAAAATGGAGATGAAGAAGCTATGAATTTCAATCCCAAGGGCATTATAGCAAGAGAAATAAATAAAATCCTTGTAACAGCTTGCAGACTTGAAATATATCCTTTTTGCTGAGAATGTATGGAGATGGTCTACTTTTATATTTACAGTCTCTAATTCTAAAGATCCTAAGCATCTCTGGTCATCTGTAAACAAGGCTTTGTTTTGTCTTTTT
>WHYT01016236.1:378603-409301 GCA_009806455.1 Tetrax tetrax
AAAAAAAAAAAAAAAAAAAAAGAAATCACTGTTTGTTTTGTTTGTTTTACGTTGTTTGTGTTGAATTGCTATTTATTAGATTAATGTGTTTTATATCCACTACAGTAAAATATGTTACATGCACACAGCCCATGAGCTGTACACTGCGGTTACCTACAGCTGTTGTACTGGAATAAATTCTAGTGAGAGAGGAGTAAGCAAAATTAATGACTTATTTTTATTCCTTCTGGATCAGTCAGAAGAATAGACAAGGACTTAGCAGAACTTATCTGTACACTAACATTATTCAGCACTTAGTACAGCCTAATCAAAATGCTCTCCAACTAGTAGAGATGGAAATTACAAGAGATGGGTGAATTTATAGGCCATTCCCACAAGTGTGTTTGAAGCAGCGCAAGTAGGTACCACTTCTGGCTGCAAGATGAATCCTTAGATGAAAATTTTATAACAGATGAATGAGCAAATCTCCAAAGAGGATCATAGTGCACAACTGCATAGAATTCTATACCTCTCTGAATAGTAAAAGTTACTTATTTATAACACTATATTCTTCTATAAGGGTAATAAGGAGTGATGGAACCGTGGTAGCTCAGCCTGATTCAGAGGTGCTACAGATTCCCCATGCTCCCTCTGCTCCTTATGCTCTGCAAAGTTTGGGGACTTCAGCTTTTGCATCTGATTTATGTAGGGAAACCTCTGAATTTTCCAAGTGTTAGTTATATTTGCATTGCTTCCCTGGGAGACAAATCTCAATTAATTTATGTTCCAATTTACGTTCCAATACCCTGATATCTGTGTTGGAAGATATTTAGACTACTGACTTGGACTGATTAAAGAACATGGACCAAAAGGACAGCAGACTTATATTCCATCTTGGAGGGAGTAAGTCCAACAATATGTTCTCACAGAAAATACATATTGAAGAAATACATTAAGTTAGCCAGCACAGCAGTCATATAGGTCCAAAAAAAATGATGGCCATCGTCTGGTAAAGATTCAGATTCAATTAAGATTTTTCTGATAAAGAGAACATCAATCAATATGAATGTTGTATATGTTAGTATACATGTTAGTTAACCAAATATTCTTTTGCTTTAAATAAAATTATTTTTCCAGCTCCACTCTGATACACTGACTATTTCTGTGACATGATTAAAGGTGTAGTGGCCAAAATTTGGCACTGAGGATGGACACATGAAGTAGGTGAGGAAATGTACTTTTACAAATTTATAAATACATTAATTTGGAATATGTTAAAGTAAACAACAAATAAAATCTTTTTCAGTAAACTTAATACTTGCAGTAGGAACCTGTATGACAGCCCTACGAGGTGAAGCTAAGTTTTCTTCCTGTATTTATGTGTAGTACAACTCATCTGCTTTAAAACTAGAGGTAGTGAAAGAACATATGTTTTGCATGGGCAGCAAAGAGTAATTCTGAAACTGTAGACATGACCTTCAGAGAACTGACAATTTTGCTCACTATTAGCTTTGATCCTTGGTCTCTGCCATGACACGTCTACTACAAAACTAATCAATGCACTGTGAATTAGGTTTTGCGGGATATAAGCACATAATCTAGAAAGTAGAGAACTTCATTTGATAACACCTTACTGAGTCAAGAGCTATCCACAAGACAAGAAATCTCTTTATTTCCTGTGATACAGTGAAACTTCCCCTTCCTCCATTCCTAAATCATGCTGCCATCCAATCTCTTCTATTTACATATTGTACCTTTCTTTGCTGAAGCATCTCATTCTTTCCTCGCTCTAACTGGGACATGGATTTCTGAATAAACTGACGAATTTACTAGTTTTATATGATTACTGATTAATCTGTCACCAGTTAGAGGGAAGGTCACTACACAAATGAGACTTTCCAGAAAACATTGAGTCAAAAGATCAAGCATGTGTTATAATTCACTGTAATACTTCCTTGTCAGCAACTACGAAAAACTTTTTCTATTGTCAAATATAAGCAAACTTTATTGTCCTCACATAGTGAGGCCACTGACAAAAAGTAAATTTTACAAATCAATCCACATTGCAAACCAGGGACTTCTTGATCCCTTCAAGTATTTTTAAAAAGAGAAACTAAATTATTTTGTAGTTCAATCCTTATTTCTGTAGACTGCATACATTAAGTGCAGTCCAAATATATCAGGAAAGCCAAGCTTTATTAGGCCAAATCAAGTCAGGCCCAAGGCTATGGTAGGTAACCAAGTTTAGATAACCAAGTTTCGTGTTGTTCTTTCCTGCTATATCCACCTAAAACTCTCTACAGTCCATTCAGATAAATGTACTCAGAAGTTGTCTTCAGGATAAAGCAAATTATGAAAACAAAGACGGAGAAAGTAAAGACAGAGCAAATTCTGTCTTGGTCTTTCAAGGCACCTGAGAAATAAAGTGTTCTATTTAGCACATGAAATACAATTTAAAAAAAAATGAAGGCCATAACCTTCCTCATCCCTATGGCTGCTAAGTATCTTCCTGAGCTGGTGACTCCCACGATCAGCTGATTCCCATGATCTGTAGCTGCAGAGACAACTGCCTCACTTGGCTTGTCCTCGGAAAATCTGTGGAACATAAAGAGTCACCTGTGGCCAAGAAAATATTGACCTTCCACTAATGCTGACAGTTTAATTCCTGCTTCCTAGAATTTATGGTGTTGATAAGTCTTCTTTCCTTCTTCTTCTCTTAGCACAAGTATTTAAGCAAGTTGGGTGAATCGCTGCAGTTCCTTGCTATATCACTCCATTCCTTGCTCCTCTTTCACAAGAAATCCTCTATGCTTCATGAAAACTGTCTCAGATTTTCCACATGCTGCAGTTTTCACATGCTAACTTCTTTCTGGTCAGACTCCAAAAAGATGGATAAGATGCTCAATCTCAAAGACTCATGTAAGTGGCTTTGTCATATAATTATGCCATAAGCCTATGCAAAAACCCTGAGTGACAGTAAGGGTGCTAGACTGAAATTTCAGACTATGTAGAATCATAGAATAGTTTGGGTTGGAAGGGACCTTTAAAAGTCATCTGGTCCAACCCCCCTGCAAGGAGCAGGGACATCTTCAACCAGATCAGGTTGTTCAGAGCCCCATCCAACCTGGCCTTGAATATTTCCAGGAATGGGGCATCTACCACCTCTCTGGGCAACCTGTTCCAGTGTCACACCATTCTCACTGTAAAAAAATTATTCCTTATATCATGTCTGAATCTGCCTCCCTCTATGTTAAAACCATTACCCCTTGTCTTATTGCAACAAGCCCTAGTAAAAAAGCTTGTCCCTATCTTTCTTATAAGCCCCCTTTAGGTGTCTGTATCTTCCCTTGTCTCCTCTTATGGAGTCAGTGTTCAAGAGTGGTGTCCAACTCTGCCTTGGAATGCCTTTTTAAATTATGTTTAGATAAGATGATGTCAAAACAAACTTATCAATACTTTGTATCTTCTCTTCAGGTGACACCGGTGACAATATTGTAAAAGACCCTTTGATGAGCCCTGGGAAGTGAACAAGTCTTGGTTGTGTTGCTAATTGGTTTGGGAAAATAAAAGGATTGTACAGTCATTGAGATGGCTGTTCACTCCCAGGGGTCATCCTAGCTCTTAGTATCTTGACATGGTCATAAGCTAGTGTCCTGGTAAAACGACTTGCAGCCATGTGGATATGCTCAATAATTCATAAAAATTCTTTTCTCATCTTGACATTGACATTTCTTTTTTCTACTCATAAGAGTATGAAGATACGTGGTGGGTTCCTAGCGAAAGACCTTCTGGACCTGGGATGCTTAGGGGAGGGATTCCCTCTTCCTTCCCCTCTTATTCCCCAAATTGACTTGTTCTTACGTTACTGGTATTCAGTCTATTATGGATCTGTTCATTCAGTTGGTTATTCATCTTCACAGTGATACGACTCTGGTGCAATAAGCCTTTTCAGACTTCTAGATTCCAGGGTATTCCTTCCACAGAGCCTCTATAATTTTTTCCTTACCTCATGACAGCCCACAGGTATGGCTTGCTATACAAGTGAGCAGACTCAGGTTGCTGCAGGCAAGGACATTTGGAGCATGAATGACACTGTGCAAGGGCTTCATGATAGAAAGGCTCCTGTTTTGCCCTTTACCTTCCTTTCAACCATCAAGCAAGGCACTACGGAGAATAATAAGAACTACATAATAAAGAGGGTCATAGTTTGGTCATGATGCTTCTGGTGATGCCAAAGCAGTATAAATACAAGAAGTCTGGCCAGGAATAGACTTGGTTGGAACATTCAATAGAGTTTCCTGCGGGTTTTTTAATAAACAGTGCCGTAACTTCGGACTGTAAAAGAGCTGTTTCTTTAAATTAATGATCTGGCATCAGCCATGCCTTTTTCCAGTAACAAACTGTTCCAGCAGTAAATAAAACATTTCTGTAAGACAGGCACAAACCTTATTTTAGGCAGGGATGTTTATCTGAAGTAACTTTAGTCTACCAGAGTAATGATCTGTAGTATACTTAGGGCACCAGAGTGTTTGATCTCTTGATTAAGAAATTATTTCTTATAGCACCCTGTTTGCAGCAAGGAGTAAACTGCTTCCTGGCTTGCTATACTAAGAAAACTGCTTTCTCACACAAATAAATTGAGCATTACCTTTGTGGTAACTTAGTCCCACTTGAGACTAGGCTACGCAGTCTCTCACTCACTCCCCCCACCCTCGGAGGGAATAGGGGAGAGATAATATAACAAAAAGGCTCAAGGTTTGAGATAAGGGACAGATCATTGAAGTTACCATTACAGGCAAAACAAACACGACTTGGGAAAAACGATTTATTTATTATTGTTAATAAAACCAAAGTAGGATAATTAGAAAGAGAAAAAAACTAACCTACTTCCCCTCCTCAAGCCACACAGGGGGATATGGAATAGAGGTCAAGGTCAGTTCATCGCACATCGCTTTTCACCACTCCTTTCTCCTGGGGGAAAGAACTCCTCACATTTCTCCCCTGCTCCAGCATGGGGGCCCTCCCCTGGCCCACAGTCCTTCATGAACTGCTCCAGCCTTGGGCACTTTTCCACAGAGTGCAATCCCTCAGGATCTGTCTGCCCCAGCGCGGGCCCTCCATGGACCACAGCCTCCTTCAGGCATCCACCTGCCCTGACATCGGGTCCTCCTCGGGCTGCAGGTGGATCTCTGCTCCTCCGTGGGCCTCCATGGGCTGCAGGGGGACAACCTGCTCCACCATGGGCTGCATCACGGGCTGCAGGGGAATGTCTGCCAGGAGCTGCATTACTGCTCCCCCTCCTTCACTGACCTTGGCATCTGCAGCCATTCCTCTCACCAGAAATTCTTCAGAGTCAGCTGAAGCAGACGCCTCTCAGGTTCTCCTCACATCTCGTCTCCTCTCCACCTCTTGCAGCCGGGCTGGGCCGGGCTGAGTCAGCCCCAGTCAGCCGCCTGGCAGGAGGCCAGAGGGTGAGGGCTGCAAGGCCCACAAGGTTGATGCCTCCTCTCTCTGCCCCTGCTTCAGCTTCTTCACTTCTTCTTTGTTTTCTGTTTTTCCACTTCTTAAGTACTACGACAATACACAGAGGTGTTATCACAGAACATTCAGCTACCCATCAGCTCGGCCCTGGCCAGCAGCTGGTCCACCCTAGGCCCAGCTGATTCCACTGAACAAAGGGGCAGCTTCTAGCACCTTCTTGCAGAAACTGCAGCTGTAGCCCCGGCCCCGCACTAAAGAAAACCAACACAACTGTGTTTTGAATACATGGCTTTAGAATAATCTGAAAAAATCATAATTATAGAGCACGACAAGGATCTGCCAATTGCCTGTGTTCAAATCAGACTTTTAAATCCTTCTTCTCAGAGACTATGACACAACTTTTATAGAGCACCTCATTAGACAATCAAGAAAATTTCTAAAATTAATTTATGTAAAATCACAAAGACTTATCATATCAAGAGATAGTATTCTGGACAGGAGAACAAGCTTCTATTTCCCTCTAGTACTATTGATCTTTTGCATTGCTGCACGTTTTTTTTTCCCCTCAGCTGTAAAACAGAGATAATGAGACACAACTTGTGACTCATTAAACAAAAGTATCTCTATTTCAATGGTACTGTAAGATGACAAAAGGATTTTTCGCTTTTTTTTTTTAGATCAATTTTTATTCATAAAATACCTTTGCCAGCCTAAGGCACATATGATCAAGAAAAGAATTATGTTACTAGAACTTGATCTTTAACCCACTAATGTAATTGTCTGGGCTTCTATTAACTTGAACAGTGTGAAATTAATCTGTTAAGAAGATCAGTCCAAAGCAAATAACTCAAGTATGTCTTTATTTTGCTTTCTACGTTGTTTGCTAAATCTGGAAAAACAAAATAAAATAAAACAAAACAAAGTGTCTTGTCTATCAATTTGACCATCCACAATTTTGTACAAATATCTAGCAAATCACACTCCATTGCCTTACTATAGTAAGTGATGTATATGACTCACAAATAATATCAAGAATGAGATTTTTCTTTGAGTTGCCTGCTTGATTCATCCCATGATTTAGAAGAAGAAAAAAAGAAGAAAATAAGAGAAAAAAAAAAAAGAATTAGATTGCCGGTGTCTTTACATTTTGACGAATGTTACTTTCTGAGTGTAATATTGGTATTTTGAAAGGCAATTGGTTTTTCTTTTTTTTTTTTTTTTTTTTTTTAATTAGCTTTGGCACAAATCCAGAACACTAACGGAGAGGAAGTAGAATGCAGTGAAGTAGAAAGAATGTACTTATTGCTTGTGGTTTTCTTTTCTTCATCTTGCTGCGAATATTGCCACTCTTCTAGCTTTTTATGAACTACTTACAGGCTGATTGCTTTCAGAGCTATTGCCTTTTGCACTAGTAGTTTTATACTACAGCATCCATTAGCAGAAGATATACAGTAGGCTACTACAGCTGATTTTATAGCCAGCAGGATATAGTTTGCTTTTTAAATACACTTTAAAAATATTTAGAAAACAGTTCAACTGATGAGCTCATTTAGCACCGTTTTACAGAGACCTTAATATTAAGCATTCTCCTCTAAATTGTGGTATTTATATTTATCTATGAAATTCCTATCTTACTGAAACTTGAAAGCCCCGAGGAAGGGCAAAATTAAACTGTATTTCTTAATTGTTATTCCATAGAAATATCTAAAGGGAAAGGAGATCCCTTTTTTTTTTTCATCTGCCTTTCATGTGTTAAACAGGAATTAAATGGAAAAGTTCATACTTACTTCAGGGGTCCTTGAATCTAAGTCCTTAAACACCCATTTAGAACTTTTCGCCCTACTTGTCCATTCCCATGTTTTCCTTCATTCCCCAGCAACTTTCAAAAGATATCTTTCCCCACCTTATAAGAATTAATAAGATCCACCTGTCCCCAAAATAAAAGTGCTCTCATAGCTGAAAATAAGCTGTTGCAGTAACCTAAACGCACACTCATTTATAAAGGGTCCCTGAACCTTTTCAGTTGCTGGTATAGAGAAAATACTGGTTTTATTACATTATAAGCTAAAAAGCAGAAGTAATTAGGATAAATTGCTCTAAAAAACAATCATAGTCTCATTAGATTTCATTCACTATTAGAAATAATTCCTTTAATTTAATTCAGCTCAGTTAATAAAAACTCTGGGAAGCTCCTAGTATATGAAAAGATATCCATATTCTTTTGTTCTGTCTCTCATAATAAAAATATATGCTTCAAGTATCCAATAAAGTTTTTTCAAAGTTTATTAAAAGCAAACAGAGCGAAGTGAATAAACACTTTGAGGGTCTTCATACTTAGTAGCTTTCACTTTGATCAAGGAATAATAACATTTACATATTTCTACAGTCAGCATACAGTTAAGAACACAAATTTAGGTGTGATCTTTGCTGATTTGAGCTTGCTCCTCTGTTTGTCATTATTTTTAACGCTTCAAACAGATACAGTGCACATGTTCTCTCTGCTCCACTGAGAAGAGATACTGCTCACGTGCTTGTGTGTGTGTATGTGACAGAGGAAGAGAAAAAACATGTGGACTGGTGAGATTCCAACACGGATCCTCTGCTGGTCATGTCCAAAACTATATCTAAAAGCAGAGCTGCAAGCAGAGTTTATCCATTTGCATAATAAAGTCACTGTAGGTACATACTAAAGATAATTTATTTTATGATATTATATCAGGGACACACAATAAGATTAGAATCAGTTCATTTATGGGCAGAAGCATAATATCTGCAAAAACTGTCAGTTAAAAAAAAATCCAAACCAGCTGCTTTCTCCTCCCCTTCCCATTCTAACCGCATTATATAACGTGCACATTAAGACATCTTAGAATAAGTAAATTACAGACAGTAACCTGTCAGCATGCCCTTCACTGTCACTATTCATATAGTCCAGGCTTTGTACATGCGTGACTTCCACAGAGACGCTTGTTAGGTTACCATTTATATCTCAGACCAAAAGTTGCTTTCCTAATTTTTATTCCCCCTGTCTATAGCATTACGATTGCTATATTCATTTTCCCTTGTCTGGCTGTCTTATTTTATGTATATATCTTTAATGTCCAGTTTTAATTGTCCTCAATTATGCTTTAAACAGAAGCATTTACAGTTAGTTACAATGACTCGGTATGCTGGTTTCCAGTTCTTTTTCAAAACCAGATTAACTTCTG
Organism: Tetrax tetrax; assembly: GCA_009806455.1. Lineage (NCBI taxonomy): Eukaryota > Metazoa > Chordata > Aves > Otidiformes > Otididae > Tetrax > Tetrax tetrax. The sequence continues at coordinate 387,273 of WHYT01016236.1, forward strand.
ACATCTGTGAAGACGGTTGGAGCTCAGCACCTACAAAATCTAGGCTTCCCATTGCAGTGCTGACCACTAAGGACAGAAATGTAAGTAAACCTGTAAGTTTTCAACTAGATGTTTAAGAAATGGAAAGAGGACATGTACTTACTTCCATTAGATAATAAAGTCAGCAAGTGCTGACAAATTCAAAATTGTAAAAGGATTTAAGACATTTATTTCAAGTGTTAACAGATGACTTATTTAATGTGGAAAATAAAGTATTTTGGAATTATCACTTACATGAATTACTTTGTTTTATGCCAGGAAATATAAACTTGATATTATGACAAGATGAAAAGAGGCCTGTACGAGAACTAGAGTTCAGGGAGCTCAGATTTTGAAAGGTGAAGTAAGGACACAGGGCTGTTTAATAATGCCCAGTTCTGGGTGAAACAGCAGTTTTCTATTAAAACTGAATGTTAGATAAAAGCAGCTTCTGGAGAGAGCAGAAGAATGAAAGTGAAGAACCTTGCTTTTTGGTTTTTTTTTCCTGTCTTGATTTGGAAATCACTGCATTCAAGAAGTAAACAGCCAGAAAGTTTTCTTGCTGAAAAATGTTTTGTTCCTCTTAGGGAGTCTAGTAAAATATCTCTGTCTGCTTAATGACTGATTATTTTCCTGATACATTATGAAATAGTTGATTTGATTGTTATTGCTGTTTTGTTTTGCTGCAGCAGGTCTGGGTTTTTGAAGGCCTCTTTCTGCTTGAATATATTACTTATTACATGGATATATGCTACCCAATATACTACCCAGTGAGCTGTTATATACCGTGAAGGTTAAGGTTAATGCAAGTGAAAGAAAACTGTCACAAACTGTGTCCTGAATGATTAGCTATTTGACTAGTGTTTTTCCTAGGATTGTACTGAGGAGTCCTTTTAACTCTGAGGATTTGGGTAAGACCTCCACATTTCAGATTGACTACACAGCCAGAGAAACAAAATTAGTTTCCTAGTTATTTGGAAATCACCAGCAACAAATGTAGGGCTAAGACAAAGAAATACTACATTTTCAGTAGTCCCAAGCATCAACACCACCATTACTGGGCTTAGAAAGAGGCATGGAAAAGGTTAATACATGTTTCTTTGTACGTGGGCTTCACATTTACTCTGAGAGGTTTTCTCTTTGTGTTTCCCAGCTAACAAGCTACCAGAAAGGTATATATCATTCTGGCTGGGGAGCAATTGCCGAAGTAAGTCCTCCTTCCTCCGATACTGTCCTAAAAGAGGTCTGGGTCTGACTAAAGGCTTGTATCATAGAATCATAGAATCATAGAATTTGGGTTGGAAGAAACCTTCAAAGGTCACCTAGTCCAACCACCCTGCAAGGAGCAGGGACATCCCTATAAGTGCAAATTTGTCTTAGGGCTTTATTCAGGCATGTATTTCCATCCTGTCCTTTGCCTAAAAGAAGTAGTCAGGATTTATTTTTAGCTTTTGCTTACCCAACTCCACCTCAGTTTAGACTTGGGTAGGGGTAACCACCTCTTTCCAGAAAATATAGTGAAATAAGGTAAAAGACTTTTCTCATGTCTCGACAAATATAATAGGGTTGGTATTTTTTTTTTTCCTACCTTATTTTCAGGAAAATATTTTCTTCTTATAGTGATCAGGGTTCATTCTTCAGTGTACAGCTTCTTCATCTGCCAACACCAATGTTTAATGTATTTTATATATATCAATAACCAGTGTTTATTAAAATTTACAGTAATTTATATAAAATATAAGAATCACAGATGTAGTTCATTGTTAATTCTTAACTGAGACAATAGAAAATTAACTTTATCCTTTGAAGTGACAGACAACTTGGGATACAGCCTCCACACAAGGCTTTGAAAAATGATATGAAATGGATTCAGCTGGTAAAAATTAAATTCTAAAAGCAGAAACTGTTACCCTTCAGCTGGATGGATGTATAGGAGCCGTAGGGCATATCTTTTAAACACTATTTTAAATGTTATAATAAGAAATATCTTCATGAAAATGTTTCATCTCATCTTAAGTTAATTTCTGTGATTGTATGTTTTTCTTCAAAACAAACACTGTAGATCTTTAAAAAGAAAAAATATGGAGTGCAATGAAAGAGTGTTTGCTGAGAGCAGGGAGTTGGTAAAAGTGAAGACAACAATAACAGTGTAAGAGCTGTATTAAATCCTTTGAAGCACTGATCCATAATGGCAATGTGTTATACTGTTCAAGAAAGTCTGTACTTCAAATTATCAATGCCAGTCCTTCAATCATGTCATACTCACATGTCTGCATGAATACTACTTGTACCATGTGCAGGAAAAGCAGGTTCAGCTTTGACTATACGTGGTCTTCCCTTGTATTGGCCAACCAGAAGTATTGGTTCTTCATATTGTCAGACATATGTACAACATACGTGCAGCTATGTAAAAATAGAGTAATGTTGGTTAGATAAATTTCAATATAGTCTTTGTCTTTATTAAAAACAAGATGTGAAGAAAATGTCAAATATGTGTCCATTTCACCTATAGATTTTAATAGATTTAATGATAATTAAGTATATATGCATATATATATATATATAAATTTTGTCCCCCAAAAATCTTGAAAAAAGCTGCTCTTTTTCACTTTCCCTAGGATTAGTCAAAGATATTTTCCCAATACCAAGAGGATGTTGTAAGTAATTCACCTTATAACTTTATTCATTTGGAGGTGGTTTTTTTTTTATGTTGGCACACTATGGATCAGATTTGCTCTAAGAGTAATAAGTTCTGTGAGTTTAGAAACATGAGTGGGAAATGGAAGATTTTTTGAACATATGCATCATCACTCCTCTGCCCTTCCATAGATTTCTATTCAGCAATGATTCAGTTTAAACCTTGACCTGCAATTCAGATTCAGCCTTAAATTATTTAAAGTAACTTAAAGTCACTTTTGCACAATCATGTTTGTTTTTCAGTTGATTCATCACTAAATGAGTTATCTTTTATGTTGTGAAGCAGAGTGCGCTATGGATAGGTGATTTAATCAGTATTGTATTATAGAAAAGTATGAGACAAAGAGGATAGGCGTCAAGCTTGGTTGAATCAAACTGCAGGAAAGTGGTAGGCTTCCGGTCCCTTTCTACCCTAAACATTTCAAGTACGTTTCATTAAACAAACAGATCTGTATCATCAGTTTGGTTTCTCTGCAGCTCTTGCAACTCTACACTCCCTTTGACAAAATAAGAATACCAAAACCATATATCTCCCTTTGTTTACCTGGCCTGATGTAAAATACTAAGTGGCGCCGTCTGATCCATTGCTTTGCTTAAAGCAGCTCAAATATTAAGATTTCCATACAGATTCTGCTTGTTTATACCGTGTGTGACCCAAGTTAGTCTGGTAGAGCTGATTCTGGGTGGTCTGCAGTCTTTTACTATTAGGACATAAAGCAGTAATTTCCTATCTATTCAATAAAAGGGAATGTAACATTTCATGTAACCATTATGATCACACATAGAAAAGATAACTATGTTGTATTACAGCAATGAAATACAAGAGTGAATTTCTTAAAACATTTCTGCACCTTAAAATCTAGCTTTACAATATAACATATGAAAATGTTTTCCTTCTCCTATGTAGCACTTTGCTACAGACATGTACCTCACCAGTACAATACAGGACATTACCTACATTACCCTTTATGCATGGAAGAATATTTTCAGAGTAACTCCTGTTCACAAAACTATTACTATTTTATACAAGAAGCATAGCCTCACTTAATGTATGCATCAAATACTGTAGTATACTTTCATGGTATAACTTGCATGGATGAAATGTTTCTATTATTCCTTTTAAAAGGTTGGAAATAAAAAATATTTATTGTACTGCTTTGACTTCATTTGAGAATAAATACATCTGGGGTTATTCATCTCTTTCCAAGAGCCAGCATCAGTCTTACAGTCATCTGACAACACCACTTTGATATACGTCTACATAATCAGCCTAGCATGCTGGTAAAGCTTAGCTGTAAACACAGCTCCTAAGACTGAAAATAAAGTTGTATCTGAACAGTATTGTATTTATTTTATCAACCAGGTTAAAAAAAAAAAATAAAATCTCCTGTTCTTTTTTTTTCATTTCCATGATAAAGAAGTGTGACTTTTAAGCTTTATTTACTGCAATAATTTGAATAAATACAAATTATAGTTTTTCAGTGAGGAGGACTATTCAATCATAAAAGAGTATAAACACATTTCAAAGCATCATGAAATCCTGATAAAGCAGGTCTTTTGCTTCTTTATATCTCAGTAAGCATAAATGTGGGACGGAGTCTTAAGCATTGCTCCCAAATGATTACCCCAGTCCCTGAATAATTGATTCTAAGGCTTTTTCTTTTTTTCCAGTTTAGGTATTTTGAACTTGGACTGGATCTGTAATAGCAATGATGGCATCTGGAAAACATTTTAGTAACAGAAACTCGGCCAAAATATCAGAGAAATGCAACATGTGGACAAAGAGTACTAACTTTATTTATGCAACTAGGCACTTAGGTACTCTATAACATTAAAACTATTAAAACTTCAGGCAATCCTTTGATATACAGCAGTAGGATTCTGATGCAGAGTGTGTTCATACTGAATGAATTTCTTTAATATTGTAATAATATTAGTGTAGTCACTAGTGTATATTATAACTTGATGGCAGCACTTTAAGGAAGGCTGATAGCCTTGAAAGTAAAAAATATTGTAAATTTACATTTTCCTTCTGGATGAAACACAAGCTGGTTTTGGTACATCATTTGGAAATAGGTGAAAGTTTTTTTTCATTTGTGTCAAACTATTTTTTTTTACAGAAATTAAATCTTGACTTTTTTGTTTCCCCATAAAAAATGTATTTTATCACTTTGCTTATCTTTACTCAGAATAGATATTGGAAATAAAAGAGCAATGAGGGTTGCATTCAACAAAGTTACATTCTCATAAATTTGTATATTGCTAGAATAAGCTCAGACATACTAGACTCAGAAGTCCAGTTTGGTCCTTTATGTCCATTTTCCTTCCCATCTAAGCTTGTTCGGAGTACAGAATAGATTACAGTTACCTCTATAAATCCTGTTGTGACCCACCTCAGAACTTTTTGTAGCCATTCATCAATTAGATTACAGAAACTGCGTAGTAGCAGTTGTTCTGAACTGGATAATTGACTTGAACTTTCAGATACCCTGTCACTGATTCACATAGAAACCGCAAGTCATAAAGCTCTGCCTTAACTAAGAAGCTACAAGAAAGTTGCTAGAAAAAAAAAAGAGCACACACACAAGGATCTATTCAGAAAGTACTGTTATTAGGTATGGAAAATAATTAAGTGCTGTCCTGTTGAGCAGGCTATGTGCTTTTTGGTTCTTTACAACTTTTAATCTTGATTAATTATTTAGCTTTCATGTCTGAGTATGTAGGGAGGAGGAGGGGGACTGAAACAGATGAGTACTGAGCCTTTAACAAGCAAGCTTCAAAGGCCTCAGGAACCTGCTTCATAAATGGAATAATGACAGGTGGCAAAAGAAATGTAATACTGACAAATGTAAAGCAATTTCCATTAAAAGGAAGAATAATAAGCATACATACCCAACACACTGAACGAGAAGAGAATTCTGAGCTTCTGTTGCAGAATTAATTTACTCAAAAAATGCCAAAATTACACAAAGGAGAAATTAAGAAGACATCTTGCCATACATCATCTGCTTTGTCTCATTTTGTGCTTTACAAAAAGTCAGTGATCTTGGTTATATAAAAAACTGTATGTCAGATTTTATTATTTTATCCTTTCTAAATCAGCATTTTAATTAGAAAATTAGAAGAAAGGAATAGTAAAATTCTTGATGCTTAAGCTTCATTTCTTCAAAGAAGACTTAGGGCAAAGTATTTTAGCGTTTTGCTTAAATTCAGATAGCGTTGGAAGAGAGGAATTTAAGTCTCAGAAAGCACTGAAAACATCAGGTAGCTCCCCCCTCTGGGCCACACACTAATGTGAATGATTAGGTATTGTATTTCTGTCCAGCTGCTGCATTACTCACAGATGGGGCGTAAGCCTGAATTTCAGAGGTTTCATTAGGGTCTAATATAAGGCCATGCAACATAGAGAACACTTGATTAATACTAGCTCAAAATTAAGGTTATTGGTGCTCTGAATCACAGAAAAGTGTTATATGTTTGCAATCAGAGCACGGTGGAAGGTTATCGTGGATGGCGTTTATGTTTTATTTTGAAGGCAAGACCAAATATAAGGTTCCCAGAACAAGGACAGTACTAAGAGGAGGCAGGACTTTTCCAGTTTCCTGAGAAAACATGGGGACAAAAGGCATCAGCTATGGCAGTTTTTCTCATGAACCTCTCCAGTCCATCAGAACAGCCTAGGTGCATGACCTAGGAAATGTGGAAAACTTTGGGGATGCAATGTCTGTTAATCATTTCTTTGTGAAACGAAAGAACTGAAAAAAAAAAAAGGTGTACATCAAAGAGTGCACAATTACAATCCTGCAGTGCTAGGACTCTTCTCCCGGTGGTGGAGAACATAGTTTTGAGGCTTTGAGGTCCTGATCTAATGGCTGGGTAAATATTTAATCCAAAGACTGTTCCCTATACAGAAATATAGATGTCTGCTGAGATGAAGATGAGAACTGAAGTTTCCCTTTAGTGGAGTGGAGTAACAACCAGATCTAAAAGTCTGAGTTGCTCTTTCTGTGTGTGGCTCAGCGAAGCTTGGGCGGCTCCATGTGAGAGAGAACAAGATCAAAAGGAGATGTGGAAATCCAGGCCTAAACATCTTTATTTGGCCATGCCTTATGTAGAGCACATCTGCAAGATCAAGACCAAGCGTTTGGTTAGCAATGGTCCAACAAAGTTGTGGAGCATTGTGAGGTCATGGTGTGATGAAATACAAGTATAGGTAAGGTCCCAGCATAATCTTCTTGCCCTGAATCCCTTCAGGATCTAAGGAGGTCCCTGTGGCTAATAGGGCACCCAGCCAACTTAGGAGGAGCACACATGGCTGCTGACCTTGAAGAAAGCTGTAATGAAGAAAGCTAAAACACTCAGTGAGGGCCAATCCCCACTCAGGGGAAGCTGTTTCCAGCTGAGGCTCTTAGGCCTCACCTGGGCTACAGCCCTGTCACCATGTTTCTCCTGCCTGGACTGGTCTGACTTTGCCCCATTCTTCTCCCCACCACCCTGCCTAGCCATCTCAGGATGGGTCTGATACTGATTCCCCTCACTGAGCCTGATCCAGATCTCCGCTTATGGGCAAACGTCCTGTCCCTTCCCCCTCCATAGAGAAGCCCAATGTCCAGGGGTGGGGCTGCCCTGGCTGCCCCCCAGCCTGACCCATCCTAGCTGGGGGGAACAGGCCCTTGGCTGCCTTACCATCCTCTAGATCCCCTGCCACCCCAGCTGAGGGAGCTGCTGGCCTTGGTGATGCCAGTACAGCTGAAAACCAGGCCAAGTTGAGGCTCCTTCGAATGCCAATAGCCATTCACAGAGGATCATGAATTGGGAGGAAAATCAGACAGAACTTTGTCATATGACACCAGGTTTACATCTCACATTGATGGAGGCTAAACATAGCTGAACAGAAGTGTGAAATTTGGGAAAAAAAAAAACAAAACCAAAACCGCCAAAAACCCAGAAAGAAAAAGGAAAAAAAATCAAACTAAAAAAGAAATCTGTCACAGATATACTTGACATACCTGACAAACCTGAATAAAAGGTCTTCAGCTTGGCCAGTTGACTTGTAGCCTCTGCGCTTCTCCCAGATTCCATATTCTAAAATAAGGCTAGTGGTGAATAATATTTAGTGATAATATTTGCAGATCTCTTTTCAGGGTCTAGTAGTCCTCGACTTGAAAGTACACATACAGTACTCATGACTTAATGTAATGTCTCATTATTTTTTACCATTTAAGTGCAAAAATAACCAAGTCACACATAGTTCATTAAATACCTAAAGGGAAATTTTGTATCTCTTCATTATGATTTGGCTGAGCTTGATATATTTACATTCTTTTTTTTTTTTTCTCTTGAATACTCTTATTGCATCCACTCCCCTTAAAACTCTAATGAGATTATAATCCTGCATTTATGATAGGATCCTTACTATTTAATGTTTTTCAGTGTGACATTAACAATTTTTTGCATGTTTCATATCACATTCAAAGTATAATATCAATAATACTATCTAAGAAAAAAAATCACTCCCTATGGTTTGACTCAGTGTCTGTGCAATTCTATTAGCAATTCAGAGTGGGCTGGAACGTATTTCTGTCATCACTCCACCTCAGCTACAAAGATAAACTAATACTTTTCTCCACCATCACATTACCATGTGAGAGCTGGCCTAAATCTCTGAGGAGGGTTAGGTGATAATTACTTATAATACTCCATAAAAAGTATTATTTTATATCAAAGTGAGCTTTAGTATCTCCGTTATCCTCTTATTTACTAGTTTTTTTAGTTTTGTTTTGATCCAGTTGCATTTCAAATTCACATCAGTATGTGTCCCTCTGTGAAGGAAAAGGTTACCTTTACTTTAAAAGAAGTACTGAATGAACTGTCCCATTATACTGTATTTCATAGAATCATAAAATCATGGAATCTTTAAGGTTGAAAAAGACTTGCAAGATCATCAAGTCCAACCAGCATGGCTAGTCAATCTGACTGCTCAGTTCTGACCATTGTGCCATTTGTGCCTATCTCCAGATCCCATTCAACACATCATTACAGCAATTTCAAGTTTTTTATTGTCTCTCCAACACCATCATCAGTATATTTGCCAGTAAATCCTTATCTATTAAAGCTGCCATGTGGTAAATTCTTAGCATTCACCGAACTGTAACCGAACAATCCCACTGCTGTGAGTGCTTACTGCTTTTACTACTCTGAGAATTAAGCATTAAATTTTCACACTCATTTTGTCCAGGTATTTTTGCTCCCGTATAGATTGTATTTTTTTCCCCTCAAATTTCTAGCCTTTATAAATATATATTTCCTCTCTACTATCATTAGACATTAGCTTAGTATTTTCTGGGTATTTAGTCAGCAAGCTGCATAGCAGATTATTATGGATGATCAGTAAACTGAGGTTTGCAATCTGCAGGAGTCTACTGGACACCTCTACTTGCTACTTCAGCCAATTTTCAGGCCTCTTGGCATTGCCCAGCTAGAACGTAATTTAAGAGATTATTTTGGAGAAGGCCTTGCAAAGATAACATGGTAACTAATGCAACAGATGCACTGCAGTCCAAATTATCTTGCACCATCTGCAGTAGTTTCATACACACACCAAATAAAAATGATTAAATGGTCTCTATAAGGTTTAGTAAAAGAGGATATTCAAGGCAGATGAGTAATTTCTTCAAATGGAAATCACTCAGAAAGGACTACCAGGAGGTCGTGGAATATGTAGGTGAATCAACAGCATATTTAACAATGAGCTTGAAGTTTACCAACAGATCAAAGAGCAGTGAGGACCAAAGCAGATAGTAGAAGAAGGAAACTCATGCTACAGTCCCAGCATTTGTCACAAACAGAACTAGAACTATAAAGAATCTTAGTATTGTCAGGGACAAAAGCAATATCAACTTAGTAGAAGTGAGCGAGACATATGAAGCGTTCGGAAACAGTAATAATGGAATATTCGCTCTATGCTGGGTTACGTCATGAGATGATGTCTTCCTTCTGAAACTAGGACACACTCTTCCTGTGTTGGATAAGCCTCTAGCTCCATCTCAGCTTCTGTGGGAAAGTTTGCAGGGCATCTCATAGTACAGGTAATTTCCAGGGTTGCCGTTGTAATACAGCATCGATGGGGAAAGACTGCAGCCTTCTACTCACCAACCCATTCCTTCCTGGCTATTTTAACCTGGCTATAATGCAAGATTTAATTCTTCTCTATATTATGATAAATAAATAAAATTGTTATTTTGAATAATGTGCATATCATCCAATGAACCTAGCAATCTTATATCCTCTTTCTCAACCTTGTTGCACTACTTGTGTTCAGGCTGCTGATACAAATTTAACCAATGCGATCACAGCCTGATTTTAGTACTTACTCATTTTATTGCTATGTCTTCTCTGTGGTGTCATCCACTGATAAGAAATGGAAACATAACACATCTTCTTCATATTTGCAAATAGGTCATCTTTAATAAAAATTTTTAGAATTTATCTGGTTTTAAATTCTCACTGTCAGCATTCTTGTAAGGGCTGATTTCCAAACAATGGATGTTCAGGCATATTCCACTATTGAGTTTCTTTTGAGATGCTTCCTTACTGGAAACCAGAATGTACTCAAAATTAGTCATATACTTTAAAAAAAAAAAAAAAAACAAAAACATGATGCATTCATTTTGATTTATTGTGAAAATGTATTTTTTTTGCCCCAAAAATTGTGAGATGGATTTCCAAGATGAGCTCTTCTGTGACGAAGTTTTGTCCTTTACAGTTTTGTTTATTTTGTTATACCTCCTTTAAAACTGAGTTTTGTAATGGAAATAGTGACACTCCTAAGCACAGCCCTTGGAACTGAATTACAGTAATAAAAATTAACGGAAGCTTTACTGAAATCTCTCCTTTATTCCACAGAATGCTTTTTAAATGTAGTTGGAGACTGTGGTAGTGTCATGGTCACCTATCTAAGATTACTACTGCATACTTCTTCCTTCAGTTCTTCTGAACTTGAACTCTGTTTTCTCCACTAAATTTCAAAAGAGCTTTATTTCTTATAATTTCTCTTCTCTTGAACTGCTTAAGGATATCAATGTACTGTAGCTGCATGTTATAATGTGTTGCATAATAGGAGTAGTAAAGCTCCTTGAATAAATTGCTGGAAGTTAGACATATTCAATCTCTTTTAGACTTTTAGGAAATCCATACAACATAAAGATAAAAAGCTTTTCATTAGCTCTCTAACAATCTATTCCCTTGAATTATGAATACTGATGAATAAGTCTCTGCAAGCCAAATGTACTTTATCTGAAACATTTAAGATCATTTGCTTTAGTTATTCAATTTACATCATGAACTCAGATATACCCATGAGGCTTTCATTTTTTAGAGAGACCAAAATGAATAATGACTATATTAGAATGAATCAATATTGCTAAACACATGGTAATTACCTTAAAGTTATGAAACCTCCTAGAATTAAAGAAGGAAATTGGTATTATTAGTCATATTTGCAAGAGAAAAAACATATTCTGCAGTCATGTGGTGATGGGGAAATCCCCAGCATTACTGTAAAGGTAAATGCTGAATACTTTGCAATAATATGGAAAGCTCAGAGTACTGGGAGGAGTTTGTACATGATGTTAAATGTTCCACTGAACTTGTGATTTTGAAGTAATCAGAATAGATTTTTAAGTCCCTTTCTCTAAGAGGTTTTTTTTTTTACTTTTTTTTTTTTCACATAATAAAATTGTGTATTCTCTTGTTCACTTTGTTTTATGCCCTTGAGAAAAACCTTGATCTCTGACCTCTGTGCTTTTTCCGTTTCTTTAAATCTTTTTCTAGAGATCAAAATTTATAAAGAAAACAATAATTTTAATTCCTTCAGAAGAAAAAGATCTTCATGTTGTTTATCAATATATTCCTAATATTATGAATATATGCTAATAATTTCACATTGTAAAATAAATATTTGAAATTAACACAATAATCTTCTCTAGTTAGCATTATTTATACAAAAATAGCATGAGCTAGCAAAAATTTGTGGAAAAAATATTTCCTATTGTAGTTTTTAGATTACTTTAGAGCTAAAGAAAAAAAAACCAACAGGATTTTGTCATGTTGCCCTTTTAACCATCTATCATTAGAGCATATTACTGTTTCTAAATCTTTGGTAGGTGACACCATGTCCAATCATTTATACCGATACTATAGGGTAGCATTCTTATTGATATGAATGGATATTAAATGGTTGTGTTTGTTCACATGGCACAGTTAGCCCTTCCAATATGTGTTTCTTTGTTGATTAGTCTCACTGAGAATGACAAAGAACAACTTACCATGCAATGTCTTTCTCTTGTGTAATCTAGTCCTTGGTACTGTTACTTGGAGCTTTGCTGATAGCAAAGATTTTCAGCATGCCACCTACTTTCTCCTAGGCATCTGAAGATCTCTTGAACATCCATTTGCCCATGGAAGTGCTATGGCTCTTACCTGTGATCCAGGAAAATAAATGTGCAGTTGTGCATCTTTAACACAGAATTAACAAGTTACAAGCCCTGTACATAGTTATAACTTATGCTGATCTTGGCTGTATTTAACCTCTGATAAATAGAAAACAGACCTAGGAGATATCTTGACAGGTCATCTAGTCTGATTTTAGTAAAGCTACTCCAAAGGGCATTTTTCTAGTTCAGTCTTAGATACTTTAGTAATAGAAGTTCAACAATTTTCCTAGGTAAATTATTCCAATATTTAACTATTTTTTTATTAGAAAATAATTTATTAATGTCTAATCTCGGTCTCCTTGCTTATGTGCTTGTACCTGACTGCTCGTTGCCCTGTCCTGTCATTTTTTTGCTGACTAATCTTCATTTATTTGAAGTTGTTTGTGATGTCTCATTCAATAAACCTTTTCATTACACTAAATAGTTCTTTCAAATGTTACTCACAGGTGTTATCCTTTTGGCCAGTGTGTATCTTTTTCCAATAAAATTATGGCTGTGGCTCAGCTTATGAGTTGTGTAAAAAAAAAAACCTACTTGAACATGCAAAACTATTGCAGAGAGCAAAGATGAACCAAACCTACTGCTTTAGAAACCTACCAAATGATATCTCCAGATATTTTCTCAGATATGTTGCAATATCTTAATTTTAAATGCACCAGCTGCTTATCATGCTTTGAGCTGGTTTTTTTTCAGCCCAGCTATTGTTTCCTAGCTGTTGTAATGATGGTAGAGACAGTTTCTCTATTGCTGCATTTGCTATGTAATATTTCCACCCCAAGAATCTCCCTGAGAACTAGTGTGAAGCTGCTGTTTGGTAACAACTTTTGTTTTCCAAGTCCTCATTTCTCCTCTTAAAATACAACCAGTTGAGGCCTCTTGACTTAGTCATGTTTAATGTAGGTGTTAATGGCAGTGAATCGTCTTGGGGTAGGTACCTCCATTACACAGATACCCCAAACTATTACTGGTTGTTGTGGTTTAGCTACAGTCAGCAATCAAGTACCACACAGCTGTTCAATCACTCTCCCCCTCCTCTGGGGACAGGGGAGAGAATTGGGAAGAAAAGAAAACTTGTGGGTTGAGATAAGGGCAATTTACTAGGATAGCAAAAGAAAAAAAAATATATTTTTTTTAAAAATATATAAAATAATGATGAGAATACTAATAGAAAAATAATAATAAGAATAATGATTAAAAAAACCAAAACCAAACAAACAAAAACAACGAATGATGCACAATATCTCACCACCCGACAACCCAGTGACCGATACAACCCAATGTTCTGAGCAGCGATCATGGAACAAAAAAAAAAAAGTAAACAATCCCAGAACGATTCCAAAAAGCAAGAGAGGAAAAAAAAAGGCAACTCACTGGCTCACCCCCCAACTTAAGTACTCAGTGTGACGTTTATGGCACGGAATGCTCTTTTTGGCCAGTTTGGGTCAACTATTCTGGCTGTATCCCTCCCAGCTTCCTGTACCTGCAGATTAGCAAGACCTGGGAAGACAGACAGTGACCTTGGTCTCGTTAGCAACAACAACAACTCATAACATCAGTGTGTTTATCAACACTCCTCACATACAAAATCCAAAACACATCAGCTACGGAGAGGAATATTAACTCAATCCTAGCCAAACCCAGGACACTGGTTTTAAATCCTGGTTGAGCTTTTGACATCTGTTAAGTTTTGCAGATGAATTCTGCATTGCCTTTTGAAATGGACACCACCTCATGAAAAAATTTGCATCCGAAAAGGTTAGTGGCTTTCAGAGGAAGCCAAAATAGTTTCTCATACTAGGTGTGGTTGTTTTCCTGACTGAACTGGAATGTCTGAAGCATTGAATTCCTCCATATTATTCTTACTTTTGGACTGTTGTATCCTCTAAGTTAAATTAGTTAACATGATGCATTTTATAGAAACCCTCCCAAACATGGGCTTATGCCACTAAGATGCTATTAAGAGTTTTTTTTTCAAGCCAGCTTCTTTTAAACAAACAGAAATTGAACTTGATTCATGTATTATAAATTCCCACTGGGTTATGCTGTTTTCATGACTAATTTCTCTCACTAACCACAGCTTTACAGCCTATGACCTTACAACAGCAAGCAAGCTGTAAGAAAACATGGGCTTGTTGTGATGGTTATGCCTTTGCTCATGTTCCAGGTCCCCTGTGGCTTGTTAACTCTCCACACAAATACTACTTCAATTGCCTCCAGGCCAACTGCAGTTGTTGAATTGCCAGGGATCATGAAAGCAACGTCTCCGCTGGACACTCCAGATTGAAAATAAAAGAAGTCATTCTAATTTATGTTTAAATCTATATAGATTGTTCTCAATTTCACTATATGAAAGAGAATTCTCTAAAGGAAAACAAGATATTATTTTCAGTCTTTTGCAATCTCATATGCAGTCTTTACTGCAAATACATTCCTTTAATATTAAGTTGTACTAACGACAGGCAGTAGATGACACAATGAGACCTGATTGAAAGGAACTGGCATTTCACAAGCCGTTAACACTCTACCAACTAAATGTTGCTGAATATATATTCACATTCAATTATAGAAGTGCTATATTTGATTATAAGAAATGCTTTTGCTGACACCTTCTCACACTGGAAATTATTGAACTATAACATCAAAACCTGTAAGTCTGTCCTATCATGTAAGTTACCTGGCTTCCTCTAAAAGAAAAATGTCAGGTTATCTTTCAAACACAAACAATAACATTTGATAGAGTTCCTTCTAAATGTAAGTTTGACTTCCTTGACCTGCATAATTACAGAAATGCAAGTGATAATTTTTTATTAAATCAGAAGAACCTGATATGAAGGAGGAAAGTATGGGAGACTAGTTGAAGGGTGGAGGGGAGATCCTGTGGAATATCTTCTGATGCAATCTGTGTCTGCCTGCACCACGGTACAGAATGGAGTAGGTATTGTGAATTCTCAGATGATGAGAAAGGAGGTTTCTAAACAGATCATTTATCGTAATCATACAATTTCAAGTTAAATATTTCTTAGACTGGTGTATTTCTAGAAAGAAGATCTAGATGATGAGGAAGTAGCATAAGTAGTTTAGTAATTGAAGCCTTCTTTGTGAACTGATACTGCATCTATGACCTACAATGGTTTTGGTTTTTAATAACTGTGAATAAGTCATTAAAACAAAGTCATGCACCTTTGATCATTAAGAAATCTCATTGCATTGCTTGCAAGAGTACATGAGATGTTAAACTTGGCGTCTAGACAAGCTTTAAATTGGGCACTTTGAATCTATTTGGTTAATTCAAATGGAGTAATATTGCTTGCTATTTTTGTATCTGCAGTCTTATTAAAATAGATCTTTCTTCATTTCTCTCCTGAACTGTAATGTGTAATATTGCTGGCAAGAACTATAAATTTTCTCCCATATTCCCACAGTACATTAAAAGCACACATATTTGGACTCAATTTATAAGTAAGGACTTTAATATGAGTTTAAAATTCTACTTTTATGTGGTCCAAAAAGTCATACATTAATTTTATAAGGACATTAGTAAGATGCATGGAAGACACCTGCTTAATTAAGAATAAAATTCAGATTCAGATAGCCTATTTTAGATGCCTAGAATAATTATCTCATCCCAGCTGGATTAATCTGGGCATAAAATTTATTCAGTATGGGTCTCTGTTCTGTCTACTGGTTGTTTAGAGTGATTCAAGATGCTTATATCTCTTTTTGACTGCTTTCTGGGTTTAAGGTTCTCATTAAGGAGATGTCAGCAGAATACTGACTAAGTTATAATGCAGGAATTAAAAAAAAAAATAAATATATGACAACAGGTCTGAGTTGTCCTCTTTTATAACTTTGGGTACCTGAATGAGACCTTTATACCTTGGCCTTTCCTTCATAATTCAGAATTACTGTGAGGTCTTTTCTTAATCATGAGTAGAAGTATGTTTTTCCAGATCAGCTGAAGATGGAAGTGCGAACATTTGCATTCTATACGGTTGGCATTTTGAGAAGCTGGAAAGGTACAGCTCCCACTCACATCCCTAGGCAGTTGTTCTGTTCCAAGTGTGCAAATGCCAATATCTCCTTTTCAAAACTGCTGATGTTGGACCATTGTTGGGAAGTCAGTATTGTTGTGGACAGAGAAAGAGCAAGCAGAGACAAGACCAGTTCTATGGCTCAGTGAAATGGGTTACGCCCCTAGGAGCAGATGGGTCTAGGTTTGTTTCCCGCTCCAGGAACCCAGTCTGTCTAAGACTTAATAACTGGAACCATACCTAAAACTTGTCCCATGCAGCGGTTGTGCCTCTGTCAGGGGGAAACAGAATTGTGTGTCAAAATGAGAATATTAGCCCTTAGGTACCACTAGAAGTGCAGAGTGTACCTTATATGTTTTTGACACTTCCACTCTGTGTAAGTGCCAACACAGATGGAATCTAGGCGGTCTGAATCTTTCTGTTTCTGATTTTCTGAGAAGTGATAGACTTAAGCATTTTCTCAGTCGTTGCAGCATATGCTACAAAAGTAAAGTGTGTGACGCTTCATCAGTTAATGCATATTTAAAGAAATAAACATTCATAATGACAATCCTATAGCTTAACTTTGCATGCTTATATCCAAAATGAAAGGCATATTTGTGATACACTTGGCTATGGAATGCAAATGACTGATGATTAAAAGGAAAGGTCAAGTTTAAATCAGGAACTTTCTTTATTCATTAGACCATGATGAATAACTGAAGCAATTATGAAGATTTTTAGCTAACCAGCAAAATGTTAATTGTGTCACTCAGACACTGAGTAACTTGTTATAAGCATCTGTATTGAATTAGAGACCCATATTGAGTTTGAAAACTATGATATTATATGTTGTCATCCAGGCCAATGAAATATTACGCTTTTCCATTTTGAACTCAAGTAATACTTTGTTATATTTCACTGCAGCCAGCTATTCTTTAATCACTTCTCAAGACAGAACTTTCTAATGTTTGAATATAATTTTGGATGTAACTGTAGTTTTAGCTTCTGTAATGGATACTTGGCGTTATTTCTTAAATGCAATAAGTGCAACTGCTAGAGATGAGGAACGCTATGTTAATACTGTACAGTAAAAAAATGAATTTTTGTTGGTGAGAGAACATACATAGCATATGTCTAATTGACGGAATTAGTGAGATTATAAAATAGCCATGCTTAGCAGCATTGCAGTAGTTTAACTCCTTAATTTCAATGTTCTGATCAACATAGTAGACTTGCCAGAAGGAATGCTAGGACATCCCTTTTTTTTTCCTTTTTTTTTTTTTTTTTTTTTTTTTTTTTTTTTCTTATTACAGAGAGCATGAAGCTTTGATGTAAGTGAGTAACTGACCCTGATAACAAATTCTGGTTGGCTACCACTGTAATGATACAGAAAAAAATATGAGCTCAATGAAGAGAAGATAGAGATAAAACACAACTTACAAGTGGATATGGGAAAAGTGAAGAAAAGAATCACTAAGAGTGATGTTCCAGTTGGTGGCTTGGACTAAAAGATTATAACTATGAACAGAAGAATGTAAAATAAAAGGTGAAATTTCTGACAGCGCTTTGGGCTTTGTAAAATGTTTCCTAGGCAAGTAGTAGGTTTTTGGTCATTGGGCACTAACAGGGAAAGAAAATATAAGGAATATTGTCATCAGAAATAATACTTCTTATCAGGGAATATAACTTGTTTTGAATCATCTGATAGGTCTTGCCTGTGTCTTATTTCTGTGGTTTGAATCTTCCCATGCTATAGCTAATATTCACATTTCAACATTTTTGTGAATTTATTGCAAACTATTCTAGTACTCAGATATTTCAAAAATAATATCTCTGAATAAAATTGCCAGAGTTGATCTTCCATCATAATTAAGCACTACACTTATGCTGAAGATATTCAGAATCCATTCATAAAATATATTTCTTCCACAGCAAATCAAAATTAAAGTTCTAGTAAGTGCACTGGTTTCGGTTTGGTTTGGTTTTGGGTTTTTTTTTCCTGAGAAATGTTTGAAATGTTTTTTTTTTTTTTTCAATTACTTAAAATGTTTTGTTTTTCTTTTAGAAACATCTTTGCATATCAAACTTACATTATATAGTGTCATTCACCGTGTATTAAAATTAGAATGAAAGGCCTTCTTGTTTATATTTGAGAAAGTTATAATAAGTGTGTGAATGATCTTCAGGGAAAATATAAAGCTTAATTTAGTGCATATATTCTTTCTTTGGAAGCATTTATTTTAGTCTATTTGCTAGTTTTTAGCCTCATCTGAAAAGTAGCACATCCAGGCATAGACTGTCTCTTTTCATACTGCTGGTCCAGTATTTCCATAAAGATTAATATTAAATGATATCCTCTGTTTTAAGACATCAGTAATACTTCCTGTGATCTGGGTTTTACTTTTCACAGTGTATTCAAATATTAGCAACACTAAAAATGTAAGACCTTTAGGACATTATCTAATACCCATAGTATGTTGTCTAATATCTATGGGGTCTAATATTTCTTTACCTCACACCATATCACACTGTCATTCAAAAGGTAAAAGAATATGCAGGCAGATTGGACTAGATGACCTTTAAAAGTCCCTTCAACCTCAAACTATTCTATGATTCTATATAATTTTATTTCTGTATAACTCTGCTTAGTGTGAGCTATGGTTAAAAAGCAAATAAGGTGTAAAATTGCTTTGGAAAGAGAAGGGTCAAGACTGCAGAGAGATGTCTATTGTCTCTACACACACTGATGGATCCGCATCAACATATGTCACTCAGAGTCACTCAAAAGAACAAGAGGCTGGAGGAGGATATTGTTCAACAAGAACTTGTTCAGAGAATAGTACAAGACAGGTCAAATATATGGTAAATTTCTCTAAAGGCTGTCATTTAATAGTCTTAATTTTTGTAATCCTTAAAAGCTGAGTAAGAAAAAACATGAGAAAAGTGAAGGAAATCACTAATTGAGAGAAACATTTATGCCACTCTATAACCACAAACATATATAAAACATAATGTCAAATTGAATCAGATAAGCCTTTTCTCCTCACAGCAATTAGTCCAGATCAAAACTAAGCTTCTGAAGGGGATTTATTCTATATTTTATCTGGTCTGGAAGTTGCTGTATTTCATTGATCTGAGCAAGAAATAAAAAAAAAAAATCACTCTTCAGTCAGAGCTTATTGTCTTGAAAGATATAATAATAAATTTTGGAAATGTAGTAGATCATGTGTATTCCATATCAGTTATTTCCAGTTTACTTAACTAGAAAATATAAATTCTGACTGGTAGCAAGATGGGTTGGATTCAATGTAAAACCGGTACTAAAAAAGCATTGTTCGGAATTTCCAGAAACTTAGAAAAAAATATAATATACATTCTTTTCCCAGTGAACTAATTTTCTCCATTTAATTGGCTTAATAAACAATTTTAATAGCATAAAAGGAAGAAAAAAAAAAGTCATAACAAAGCCACAAACAGGAGAGCATACAATAGCTAATTCTCATGCATAACTAATGCCATTTCACAGTCTTCTTTGATGAGGCAATTGCTAAGACAGCTGGTTCCTTCCCTCTTTCTGTGATAATACCTCACTCACACTTTGGGGCTGTCAAATCCTTGCAGATAGGAGACCCAATTTAAACCACTCTGCTCCTGTTCACCACTCCTTATCGCTCCTCTTACTGCTCCTAATGCTGGGGCCTGCCCTGACCAGCTATTTTAGCTCTGTTAACAGGTTTTGTTCTTTCAGTTCTTAGTAAAAATGTGCCCAACACTCTGGGGCTAATGCAGTAACCTTCAAGACAAGAGAGACTAACAAACAGCCTTTCTTGTTCTCCATCAGTAGAAATCTCTAAAACAAAGTCGTTCGCCTTCTGTACTGTTCTTTGCTCTTAAATTTTTTGTCTTAATGCTAGAAAATATTGCTCAGTTTGTGTTGGCCACGACTCAGGCACACTCGGCACAGTTAGTTGGTTTAAACTCCCATATGTTATTATACTGCAAAAATGTTCTAAATTCTATGTTATAACCATTTTGACAACAAAAATTCTCTCCCACAATACAATAGTATATGTAAAATAAACATGTTTCAGGCCTACCCATTTGTCCCTTCATTTGCCTCCTTGATTTTGAATTTGAGGTTTACTTCAGAATTTTAGTTATCCATATGTGTCGTTATCCATATGTTTCATTATCCAGTTTGTGACATCTTCAGGAGTTTGAAGTGGAAATGAAAGTGAATAAGAGAACAATATCAAGGACTTTCTAAGTTCAGCTAAAATAAATAATGTGTGTACACATTGCTAAAATGGCACAATAGATATGAATTAACTAAGGAAATGTTTTGAAATCATCATTTACCATCTTAAATCCCACTATATGTTATCAGTTTCACTGCTACAAACAATATAGCCTGAATAAATAACCATATTCAGGGTGTTTCTGGCTTGCAGTCCCATAGTCAGAAGAAATGATCAAATTAAACTTGCAAAAATACAAAGTTAAATATATACATTTATATTCACTATATGGTGAATATAGCACTTAGATTTCTTTTAGAGACATATGTTCATTAGATCAGCACATCTATTCTATTTCTCTGCCCTGGTATGTTTTAGTTTTCATGATCTGTTAACCAAATTCGGAAATAAAACCTCACAAAGGCTTAGAAACAAACTTCAAAGGAAAAGGAAGACTGCTAAAAGTGTGTTTTAAAATGTTACAAGCATCTGGATTTTGATACTATGGAAACAGGTGGGAAATTTATCAGCATTTTTTTTCAGAATGGGCAGCACCTGCAACCTTCAGGTGAGAATATGCTTCAGCTCCTCTGGGAAATAAACTGTAGCCTTACCATCCTCGTAACGTAATTATAGCCCTTTGTATCAGAGAAAAGGTTGATTTTAGACATTTAAAACATTTCTAAAATCCATCTTGAAAAGTAATCCAGCCGTGGATTTGCCTAATCCAGCATCAGTAGAAATAGTCTAAAGGCTCTCACTGATTTCAGTGAGCTTTGTACTTGACTGTGATTAGAATATGCAGATATGCATCTTTTCATGAAGCAAGTCAGTAGTACAAAGAAAGGGTGGGAAGTTAATAACACACTTGAAGTCACAGCATGTGGCTGAATATTAAATGCTATTTAGACAGGCTGAGCTACTTAGTGTTGCACCCTCAACAAAATCCTGAAATGCTTCACCTTACTGAATTATTATTTTTCATCTGTGTTGCTTCATTTTTTTTTGCAAAAAACATTACATATTTTGTGTTCAAATACTTTTTGAACTGAAAGAATACTATAGTGAACTACCCCCTATATGAATATAAACATAGGAATATGTTATAAGTAGTCCTTGTTTGATCTATGATTATCATGCTCTTTATTTGTATAATTGCTTATTTTATCTAACTGTAATTTTTTTGAGATGTGGATATGAAGTATACCATGTCAGCAGCTAAGCCATGTATAAAAGTCTAACAATATCTTCTCGCCTATCTGTAGTAAACTGCAGGGCAGTAACGCTGAATACTGTATGTTATGACCCTTGAAATTTGAATCTCTGGCACTGTATTTTATATTCTCTCCAGAGCATTCATGGAGGGATGTAAATACAGTCTTTAGTGCATGGTTTATAGATTACTTTAGGCAGCCTATTTCACATGGCAAAAATGGCAAGATATAAAGTGAAGCCAACAAAAATGTATTCAATATTGCCATCAATGGACAGAATAAATTGTTTTAAAATGCTATGTTTAAACAAATGGGAAAAGAAAAAGTGGAATAGTCGTGTGTGTGAGAGGCATTG
>WHYT01016237.1:0-21406 GCA_009806455.1 Tetrax tetrax
AGAGGCTGCCCCTAGCGGAGCGGGACAGCAATGGCGGCGCCCCGGCCTGGGAGGCTGGAACTGGGGCTGGTGGAGGGGGAATCCCGTGGCGCCAGGGGCCTTCTCTGCCGTTTTAACTCCTGGTTTAAACATTGAAAGTCGTTAATGCCCTTTAAACCTCCGATGACGTCCGGTAGCCCTTGTTCCCGGGGAGAAATTATCCCCCTTGCTTGTTTTCTCTTCGACGTGTGCAGTAGGTAAGGGGGCATTGCTTGGGCTAGGCCTCCTGATTAATTTACACTGGATGACAGCATTTATTAAAAGCTGTATGTGGTGTTAGGCACACACTGCTTTAAAGCCTTCTGCATTAAACTTGCCACTCTTTTTATAAAATGCAGGATAACTGTCTCAAAACAATTAAAATTACAAATTTGGGTCAGGATTTAAAGCAGCTCCTTAAAAAAAAAAAATCTGCATTAGTAAGCACTATTTTTTGCTTTACTAATAATGCTGTTGTGTATTTGTGCTGCCACAGGAAAGAGTGGATCTGTGTATTTTAGCAGGAGTGTGTTAGCTCGCTGGCTGTGCACGGTCCCCATACAGCTCCCTGTGTTTTGCTAAAGACCTGGTGATGCCCTGGTGCCCTTTTTGGGAGGCGAAAAGCAGGCTGTGTGTTTCATGGCTCCTGGCCAAGAATTGAACAGTTTGTAGCCAGGTCTCAAGATGTGTAAATGCTATGCCAGGTTGTTGGGAAAAGCATTTTCTGTCAGAAGAGTGTTTAGTACATAATTTATTTTTATGGATATTTCTATTAGATTAGAGAATTAAACATCACAGTAAGTGATGTTCTGCCCGTAAGTGTGAAATGATTGCAATATGAAATGCTTTTTTGTTAATTTTATACGTCTTTGGAGGTGCTGTTGCGGTACATCTTGCTCAAATGCACTTGGGGTCCTGTCCTGAAGTCCCTGATAGTCTAAATACTCCAAGGCTGATAAAGGGTAGGTGGAGGTAGAAGGATGAGGAGTCTTGTCCAAGATACTTAATTGCCCTGGTGACAGTACCAGCAAGAGTTTCTTGACTCCTCCTGTTTTGAGTCTTCTAGACCATTCTGCCTGACATAAAGGTTGAGATGACGGCATCCTTAACATGGTAATGGTAGGACATAGCTTTCAGGTGAACAGACACTTTATGCCTTAGAATAATGAAGCTGTTAATGCTCATTGTTGATACCTCCAGCCAGCTAGTGCTTAAAACACTGGAGGAAGTTTTGCAGGAAAACCAGAGGCTGCCCCACAGCCCACCGTGGTGCGAAGGTGTCACATTCATTAGCAGCTTAAGCTAGAAGAACCCTCTCTCTGCTGTCATGCATCATATTCCTGATTAGAGACACGGAAACTACATCCCTTTCTGCAGGGAAAATAGGCTTTAGTGTAAAAAGCAGGTTATTAACTTCACGTACTTGGAATGTTTTTCACATTGGCTGCTTTATTGTTGTGTTTGTGTCTTTTTTTTTCCCCCTGGTTACAGGAATGTGCTTGAAGTGATAGATTTCTACCATGTTCTCACAGTGCTCGCGGGATCTATTAAAGATTGCAAATCTTCATCTCCAGAGTCTGAATTTAAATCTGCATTTACAAAACCACAGAAGAGCTTTCAGCAAGTCACTGCCTGCATGTAGAAGGAAAGTAGTTGTTACAGGTATTGGCTTAGTGTCCCCTCTTGGTGTGGGGACTCAGTTTGTGTGGAAGCGCCTTCTCCGAGGAGACAGTGGGATTGCATTGCTAGATGGGGAAGAATATACAGGCGTCCCCTGTAAAGTGGCTGCTTGTGTGCCAAGGGGAAATGAGGAGGGACAGTTCAGTGAAGAAAGCTTTGTGTCAAAGTCAGAGATCAAATCCATGAGTTCTGCCACTGTGATGGCCATTGGTGCAGCAGAGCTGGCGATGAAGGACTCTGGCTGGTCTCCCCAGTCTGAACAGGATCGGCTGAGTGCTGGTGTGGCGATTGGGATGGGAATGGTTCCGCTGGAAGAGATTTCTGATACAGCTGCTTTATTTAAAACAAAGGGTTATAACAAGGTCAGCCCGTTCTTTGTCCCAAGGATTTTAGTCAATATGGCAGCAGGCCATATCAGCATTAAACACCAACTGAAAGGGCCGAATCATGCTGTGTCAACTGCTTGTACCACGGGCGCGCATGCTGTTGGAGACTCCTTTAGATTTATTGCCGCTGGTGATGCTGATGTCATGTTGGCTGGAGGGACGGAAGCTTGCGTTAGTCCTTTGTCCTTGGCTGGATTTGCAAGAGCCCGGGCCCTCAGCACGAGTTTTAACTCAAGCCCTAAAATGGCCTGTCGACCATTTGATTCGCAGAGGGAAGGGTTTGTAATGGGAGAGGGAGCTGCTGTGCTGGTCCTGGAAGAGTATGGACATGCTGTGCAAAGAGGTGCTAGGATCTATGCAGAAGTTTTAGGTTATGGACTGTCTGGTGATGCTTGCCACATAACAGCACCTAACCCAGAGGGAGATGGTGCATTCAGGTAAGAACTATGTGTTGATTATGGTGGCTACTTCATGTTAATTGCAGTGGGTGCATGTGTTTCTGTTGTCATATGCTTTTCCTTGAGAAATGCCATTCGATCTTGAATTAATATTTCAAAAGCCTGAAAACTTAATCTGAAAAATGGAAGAGCTTCTGGCAGGATTTTGCCCCAATTTTCTGGTTTGTTTTTTTTTTTTAGTGACAAGGTGAAGGCTGGTTGTTGCTAGAATCAGCCTTTTTGCGTAGAGTTACAAAAATTTTCTCTGTATGAAAACATTTTGTGTTTCGTGCCTACAGCTGTTCACACAAATAAATCTCAATGGAAATATATTTTTTTTAAGATTTTTGTGGTATGATAGAACCTTTTCAGGTTCTTCTTCACCCGTTGTCCATAGAGAGGAGAGACCCCACTGCAAAAGCAGGTCATGTTATTTGTTGTCGTCTGAAAGGGGAATAGTGTTCCTAAAGAAATCCCAAGTGATGAAAGCTGTAGAGCACTTGGAGGATCTAGTTTGTCAGAATCATTACCATACATGTAATTAGTATTGATTGTGGCTATTATTTAGAAAAGACTTCAGCTTTTCATAGGAAAAGTATTTAGATCATATGCTGGTGCTGCAATCATGTTTGAATACTTCACTGTGATGCAGGTAAGAGTGGTGCTGGAGAGGCATAGAAGAAACACACTTTAGTACTGCATAGTGTGGTAAAGCTCTGTTTGCATCTTTATTGAGTTCACAGATTTTTCAAGAAATGTAATATGCCAAGTTTCCCTTTGTGTTATTTGATTAATTGTTATGCAGACTTAAGTTGAGTTGAGTGATCAGGAGTGTCTTATCTCAGATTTTCAGGCTTGTTTACCCTTGAAATGATATGGCAATATATTGTAATATAATTTTTGTATATTTTAGTAGTATATACATTAAATTCACGGTTGTGAGTAGTTGAAAGTTAATCTTAGTATCTCCAAAATGTTGAGCCTTTCCACCCTTGAGATCAGATAATATATTTTAATACAGTCTTCAAACCAGTATTTAGTTACTGCAGTGGTATATGGATTAAATCCAGAATGTAAATACTTCTCTTACTTTACTGTAGGAATTTTATTTGCCACGTCAAAAAATTTCAGGGGAATATATATTTTGTCATCTTCTAATAACTACTTCAGCTGGAGACGAATACATGTGTTGGAATAAACCTGCAGGAAAGGAGAGGCAGAGCCAGACTCAGAAGTGTGGATATAAAGTGTGTTCTACAAAATTAATCTGTTCTCTCCTTAAGTAAATATGTTCCTTGCAGCTGACATATTTAACTAAATTAATGTATCTCTTTCCCTCATGGTTGATCAATAATCTTTTTTGCCCTATCTTTGGTTCGCCGTTTGGTGACAGTGAGCACCAGTGGCCTCCAACCTGAGCTAAGCTGGATGCTTCTGGGGGTAGAAGGCTATACTGGAGACATTTAAATTTGTCCAGCAGCCTGTGCTATCTTTTTTTTTGAGCTTCCTTTTGTTTACTTATTTTTCATAAATTTCAAAAGAGTCAGTGGTCCTTTGCGCAGAGATACTTTGTTAAGCTATGTGTGCGAGGAGAGATTTGTTATTCATCCCCTTCTTTCTATGGGAAGTCTGTGAGAAAATCACAGTGTGGAACTGTATCAATCATTCTGTGGTTTTCGCTTTAAAAAGCATGTTTTGTAGAGGCAATCATAGTCCACAGGTCATCAGAAGTCAGAAGGGAACATACCGTGTCCAGGTAGAAGAGTATGACTTTCAATAAATTTAATTTTATGTATAGGAATTTGTGCTATCTCCTTAACATCTTCTAGCCTCTGAAAAGCATGCAAAAGAAGCTCATGAGGAGGATGACTGCAGAATTTTTCTTGCATTTCACAATAATTTTGTTTGATAGAGCAATTTTTTTTCCTAATTCCCTAATACTGTAAATGTGAGGAAAAATAAAATGTAAGAACTAGGGAATCTTCTTGTCACTTACAATGGGAAGGGGATTTCTTGGACCATTGTACTGAATGTTACAGTAAAGCATTGCTACACTAGAGAAGTTTCAGTGGAGGGGACCTAAATTTTTGTAATAATTTCAGGTGGTTATTTCTCTCTCAAGTGTTTTCAAATTTTGCATTGAAAAGGGTCTTTGATATATTCATGTAGTTTGTAGAGATTGTTTGTTATATCTTCTTTCTTTCTCTTTTTTTTCCCAACTATAGAATTTTTAGCAGCAAGTCTGATTTTATAGTGGGCCTCTCCACTACTGTTTTTCTCAGGTGGCTAAATGTAGATGCTAGTGTGTTTAGTCAGATGAATCCATCCCTTGTACTTTACGTCTCTGGTAAAGTATGTCATGCAGATTTTCACATTTGATAAATGTTTTAAAACATCCTGTGCTTTTGGTTTTGGTTTGTACATGTGTATTAGTGACAAAAATATAATGGGGAATTCAGTCTTCTTTTTTTTCCTTAGGTGTATGTCTGCAGCAATAAAAGATTCTGGGATCAAACCTGAAGACATAACATATGTCAATGCACATGCCACTTCTACACCTCTAGGAGATGCTGCTGAGAATCAAGCAATCAAGAGACTTTTTAAAGATCACTCGTATAATATTGCAGTTTCCTCAACAAAAGGAGCAACAGGACATCTCTTGGGGGCTGCAGGAGCTATTGAAGCAGCTTTTACTGTACTGTCCTGTTATCATGGAATTTTGCCACCTACTCTAAACTTACAGAAAACAGAGGCAGAGTTTGATCTCAATTATGTTCCTTTAACAGCTCAGGAGTGGAAAACTGAAAAACGACGTATAGCGCTGACAAATTCATTTGGCTTTGGTGGTACTAATGCAACTTTGTGCTTTGCAAGTGTTTAACTTATGCTGTGCATGTTGTGAAAAATGGCACTGACAATAATTTTCTGTACTACTGTCCTTGGTGGGCACTGTGATCTTTTCTCAGCTTTGAGAATTGCTCATTTGATATGTAAGAACTTTATTCACCCTAACATTTACATCAGCAATTCTCTTAGAAAGAAGGAACTTCTTTTACTCATTTTAATAAAAATAAATAAAAGACCTATTCTTTGTGTGGTAAAGAAGTTTTTGTTCTTGACTAGAAGAGAAGACAGTGATCATTCTGTATTTTTACTTCATTAGAATAGATTTTTCATATGCATGTGACACAGAAATTGTTTGGAAACATTTATGAAAAAGGGAGGCTGGCTAACAAGCTAGGACTCCACCGTTGTGACTTGATGACTTACTGCGTGATGATACAAGGTCTGTGACTGAGCTTCCCTTTGTCATCCGTTCCCATTTATAATTCTGCCTTTTTCCTCATCGTATGTTGTTTCAAGTATCGTAGACTTATGCACATGCGTCCCCACAGATGGCATTCAGAAGGCAATAATATAGGAGTTCATAAGGTTTTAGACAGTGGTTCATTTTCTTTTCAGCTTTATTCATTTCCATATGTTGTGTTACCTAATTAGCCATGGTGGGGAGCGGTAACAGGGAAGGACGCGTACAGCATGGCCTATACATCTTCCATGTGGCACAGGGATAGAATTACTAGGTGATAACCTGTTTTGTTCTGAGATTTAGGACAAGAATAGCAAGATAGATATTCAAGTATGGTATTGGGGATTTAAAAAATAGTTACACAGAAAGAAACGAGACTCTTGAAACTCCTCGTGCTGCCGAAATGGCACAATAGAACTAGCCAAACTTGGAAAAACAAGGAATCTTTTAGCAAAAAAAAAAAAAGTATATGCAAGAAATAAACCTGGGTCTTGTGTTGAGGATGAGAAAGGGGAAGAAAGAGAATGGGAAAATGAAATGATACCTAAAGCTGACATATTGGTGATGGTTTAGGTTGTCTCTTACAAAGAACAAGAAAAGGACTGTCGCTGTTCCTTCTGGCACCAGCCAGTGTCTTAGCCAAGTAGTGCCTTGATCGATAGCGCAGATGCGAGTGAAGTTGAATGTCCCTATTAGTGGGTTAGTTTATTAAAAGACTTTTCACCAGTTTTCTTTTTGAAAATGTCAGTCTTTGACCCCTGTAAGTGGAGTCAAAGTAACTCACTGGATTTGAAATACAGGGCATGTAAAGTAGCTATACTATAAGTAAATTTCATTCTGGAAAAAATGGGCTATCAAAGGCTTAGCACTACCCTAAGACCTCATTATTTATACAAATGGTCTGAATGGTGATATGGAACAGCATAATTTTTGCATTTGCTGTCATTACTAATGAGAGAGTTAAAGAGAACGATGAGAAAAAAACAGTCGGAGAATGATTAAGACTCTTTCAGAAGCTGAGCTCATACGGAACAATGCAGTCCAAAATAGATTAATGAATAATAAGCCTGAGAGTAAAATAATACATTACCAAAGGGAAAATGTAAAAGCCTAAAAATGAGAGAGACTATGGGAATTTGCTGCTGGGAAAAATGCCTATAAACCTCTTAGCTTGTGATAATTAATAGTAGCAGTACGATGAATGAGGATCTGGATTGCATGCAATATAAAAAGCAGAATATGAAATATTTGCTCTCTGCAAATTAAATGCAAAAAGATTTAAAGAATTCAGGCTCCGGGAGAGCGCTAGCAGCAGGCTTGTGAATTTGAAGGAAGTCATCCAGTGAGTTTCTTCTGGAGATATTTTTTCAAGTAATTGTAATCCAGGGTGGAATATGGGAAGACTAGGTAGTGCTGCATTATTGTGGACCTGGAGTACAGTCTGACTAAACTCACCCAATCTTGTTACGTAGCTGCAGACCTGTAATTAATATTGTGACAGAGAGATATGCTTCCCTTTCCTGCTGATAGCAGAGATCATGGCCTGAGGAACGTTGGATGCAGACTCTTGTGTACCAACCGTGAAAAGACAGATTATACTGTCACATAGAAAAATATAACAGAAACTGAAATTATTAAAAGATCTTTCTCCTCACTTCAGCTCATTGCAATTGAAGCATCTGCTACAGGTAACCTTTAAACTGTGAAAGCTTTGTGACAATAGTTATTTTAGGTGTTTTGATTATGGATAGTTTTAGCAGGCCTTGATGCAGTAGTAAATAATTTTCTTAAAAAATGAATAGAGACGAAGTTTAACCCTGGCTATTTGAATTTTGTTTGTATAGGTTTCACTTTTTATGTACATGTTTGGAGTAATCTCTTTTTATCACATACCCCACTGAGCTGATCAGGGACTACTTAGTGCTAATTACTGCTTTATTATGATAGCTGCAAACATAAAAGGAAAATAGATCTTTCTCTATTGCTAAACTATTAAGTGAGCTGATTGACCAACGTATTAAAATAGAATCCTTTCCCTTAAAATACTCCCCTCATCTTAATAATCAAGAGATGTAATGGTTCAGAGTTTGGATTATAAAAGCTTAATATTTAGGCTCTTAAGCTTGGAGTTGCTTACAGTCTGATAAACAAAGCCTGGAAATGCCAGTAGCCTTATTTTGAAGGCTACTTCTGAAGTGGTGCAACACACTTGTGAGAGCCAAATGCTTCAGGCAGAATCACAGAGTGGCCAAGGCTGAAAGGCGTCCCTGGCAATCGCCTAGTCCAGCCCCCCTGCTCAAAGCAGGGCCAGCTAGAACAGGTTGCTCAGGGCCATGTCCAGCTGGGTTTTGAGCATCTCCAAGAATGTAGACTCCACAACATCTCTGGGCAAGCCATGCCAGTGCTTGGTCACCCTCACTGTAAGAAGTTTCTTACATTTAAATGGAATTTCTGGTATTTAAGTTTGTGCCCATTGCCTCATGTTTTCACTGGGCACTACTGAGAAGAGTCTAGCTCCCTCTTCTCCATTAACCCATCAGGTAAGACCCGACCCACCCCGTGCTTTCTTCAGGCTGAACAGTCCAAGCTCTCTTGTCCTTTCCTTGTATGTCAGATGCTCCAGCTCCTTCATCACCTTTGTGGCCTTTCACTGGACTTGCTACAGTATGTCCATGTTTCTTACATATTGGGGAGCCCAAAACTGAACCCAGCTTCCAGTTGCCAAAGACCTTTTTCTTCCACACTATAGGTTTTGGCCCTTCAGCAGTTTATGCTTGTCTTCTTCTGAAGTGAAAAATAGGTGCTGCTGTATCAGAGAATGAAAAGAATGTATACTGAACTGATAAGTTTTTCTCCTCCTCCTTTTTTATTTTCATTGTCATTCTCACCTCTTTTCTTAATTTGTGTAAATAGTACTTTACAACTAGCTTATACTATCTGAAAAAGAAAAAAAAAACAACCAAACTTTGGCTATATTTTCTCAGTTTGAATCACAAAGGTGTACATCATTTTAAAGCAGTAAACTCCTCAAACTTTGGAATGTATATAACCTTGCTTTATACAAGTGCAGATGTCAAAAAGAAGCCAAACCCTATGTGTTTCAAATGCAGCTGGAACAGTGGAGAATACTGCAGATTGGAAATAATTAGCGCTTTTATGGGCATTTAAAAGTTCTAATCACACTGATTTTCCTGGACTGTCTTTTTTTTTCTATGGCTTGTGAACGTATACCACTTCAACTTCTTCAGTAACGCTAAAAATGGACTAATGTGCTTACATGCTACTTGAGAGTCCTAGGCTGCATCCTTTCTCTGTCTGAGGCTCTCTGTGCAACTTCAATCAAGTTACTGAAGATCGGGTTCAAGTTCTTAAATATACACTTGTAAGTATTATTATACTCCTTTGGTTTTGATATATAAATCACATTTCACCTGAAACAAACAAACATTTGATCCTTAAGTACCTTTGTGAGTTTGGATAAGTCTTCCAAGTCTTCTGTTCATCATCTGGACACAATAAAATCTTGCTGCCTCTTGCCATGTAGGGAGAGTAACTACCCTCAGGATTTAGATTCTATAGTAACGTTGGCCCAAACTCACTAGCTAATTTTCACAAAATAGGAAATTGATGCTTGAATTAGCATTTTCCATAGCTAAGACATTAATGAAAATATTCTTTCCTTCTGGATATTTCTATCAAGATCATATAAGCTCTTTGGTTTGATGAGCACAGATTGGCTCATCTGAGATGGGAAAGAATTCTATATCTATATCACATTTTAGGAATATACCTTTAGTTCCCTTTTTTTTTTTTTTGAGAAGAGAACAGGCTGCCATTTGATTTCTAAAGCTAGCATCAGTGACAGAAAAAACTAGGATGAAGGCAGTTTTATAACCTAAGCAAAATGTGTTTCTGCTTGCGCAGTAGACACCACTTCAACTTTTGTAACAATGATGATTAATTTTAACTTGGTAGAAAACCAATTTTCTACCCAGAATTATTGAACTGTAAGGAAATATGCCAGTATCAATTGTCTGTAGTCAGTACCTCTGTGTAGGAGGTACGGTAATTTTAGCGTGACAGCTAATATATAGGAATACCAAACCGGTGGTATATAAGGCTATTGCAGCACAATGTCTCTGGCAAAATACGTTAATAGGAGTGAAGTCAAATGAAATAGTAATAAGAAGGATTGGAAAAAGACCTATGTTGTTGCACAACAAATGCAAAATAGGAACTATAATTGAAAAACAGAAGAATATTTTTAATGCAGGTCTCGTAGTTCTCCTAGAGTGCTATAAAGCAGATAAGATGTTAACTAGCTGGACCTCCATATGTTAGTTAATATCATTTTATAGTTTCCCATTTTTGTCATTGTCAGGATCTTGGTGTTAAATGTTGTTGCTATGAGCAGTGATCAGTTGTTGTTTCATGCCTAATGGACTGTTTCCTGGAGTTCAGAATGCCATTAAGTGTGCTCTGGGCTGAAACAAAACATAGAAGTTATCCTAGGAGTTAATTTAGGAGCTAATTCTCGTAATGTTTTGAGTTTGTTGGAAGAAAGAAAAAAAAAGGAGATGAGTTGCTGACATTGGGCTTGATATGGAATATTTGTAGACAATAAGTTCTGAAAGAGTTTCAGAAAATAATAATTCTATCTGCTATTTAATTTTTTTAAGAAGCTTTCCTGAGGATTATTTTCCAGGTGTGGTCTCTATGGCCTAGGGGGACTTTCATGCAACTTCGTATCATTTATCTGCATTTAATGTTAAATTTTTTTAATGCTGTTTTGAATTACCTGGGAATGCTCAGGGAATTTCTTAAATCAGTGGTGAGAATTCTCTTGGATTTTGGGAAAATTGGATGTCATTTGGGCAACAGCACCAGCAGCTTCAAACACCTCCATCATTGCACCCACGAGAGGCCAGCCACCTTCTGTAAGCTTGGTGATGACCCTAAGGCCCTTGCCTGTGTGCAGGAGGCCAGGCAACGCAGCTGAGGTTGCACTTTGCTGGTCCTGATCTAATAAACCTTGATCTGCACCCAGACCAGAGTGCATAAACAGAAATACTGCCTACCTGGTTCATCTTACAGCAGGCAGCACTGTACAGAAAACAGCCTCTGGAGCCAGGCTTGTCCCAGCGCTGCCATTTATTGTTTACATATTTAAAAATGCCTGGACACTAACATTGATTAACTCATCCCAAGGACAGATCTCATCTCATCTGTGTCTATTGAAACATCAACAGGCAAAATGACTCCTCTCTTGGATGGGGAAAAAAAGGCTATAGCTGTCCTGGGACTGGGAGGTGGGGAGGACACCGGGTAACCATGAAGTCCCTGTTCATTTGCTCAGCTGAGTGCATGGCAGTCACACGTGCAAACTTTGTGCTGGGGTGTGGGAGAGAGAATCAAAATAAAGGGGTCCCACAGATCATCTGGCATCGAAAGGGAAGTGGGAGTGAGGTTGGGCAGATGGGAGCATTGCCTCACATGAGAGAGAAGAGGAATGAAGGGACACATTAAAGCCTCTCACAGATGAAGACAGGGAGAGGGGTTAGGAAGAGATACACAGTATCAGGCATAGGGATAGATGTGGAGTACAAGAGATGGAGCCCAGAGGACCTGTAGTAGGGAAGCACCTCCAGAAACAGAAGGAGATGAACAAGTGGTAATCAGAAAATTTGGTTTAGGTTTATTACCTGAATGTGAAGTACATTGAAAGATCTGAAGCATGTGTTTATCTGAACTAGATGATATCTGGAAGCAGCAAGTTTGCCAGCTGTAGGAAGATTTCCATGCTTTTTTTTGGTGTATTCTAGTACAAAATGAATCATAAAATCATAAAATTGTTTAGGTTGGAAAAGACCCTTAAGATCATCGAATCCAACTATAAACCTAACACTGCCAACTCTACCACTAAACCATGTCCCCATGTCTACATGTCTTTTAAATACTTCCAGGGATGGTGACTCAACCACTTCCCTGGGCAGCCTGTTCCAATGTTTGACAACACTTTCAGTGAAGAAATTTTTCCTAATATCCAAACTAAACACTGGTGCAACTTGAGACCATTTCCTCTTGTCCTCTCACTTGTTACTTGGCAGAAAAGATCAACACCCACCTTGTTACAGCCTAATTTCAGGTAGTTGTAGAGAGCAATAAGGTCTCCCCTCAGCCTCCTATTTCTCCGTGCTAAACAACCCCAGTTACCTCAGCTGCTCCTCACAAGACCTGTGCTTTAGATGCTTCACCAGCTTTATTGCCCTTCTCTGGACACGGTTCAGCACCTCAATGTCTTTCTTGTAGTGAGGGGCTTAAAACTGAACACTGTATTTGAGGTGTGGCCTCACCAGTGCCAGGTACAGGGGCATGATCACCTCTCTAGTCCTGCTGGCCACTCTGATACAAACCAGGATGCTACTGGCTGCCTTGGCCACCTGGGCACACTGCTGGCTCATGTTCAGCCAGCTGTGAACAAACATCCCCAGGTCCTTTTCCACCAGGCAGCTTTCCAGCCACTCTTCCCCAAGCCTGTACCATTGTGTGGCATTGCTGTGACCCAGGTGGAGGACTTGACATTTAGCCTTGTTGAATTTCATACAATTGGCCTTGACCCATCGATCCAGCCTGTCCAGATCCCTCTGTAGAGCCTTCAGATCAACACTCCCTCCCAATTTGGTGTCATTTGCAAACTGACTGAGAGAGCATTCAATCTCCTCATCCAGATCACTGATAAAGATATTAAACAGACCTGGCCCCAATACTGAGCCCTGAGGAATACCTCTTGTGACCCACTGCCCACTGGATTTAACTCCATTCACCACGACTCTTTGGGTTTAGCTATCCAGCCAGTTTTTTACCCAGCAAAGAGTACACCCATCCAAGCCATTAGCAACCAGTGTCTCCAGGAGAATACCGATGAATAATTAATTAAAATAATATCCTTTCTTCTCATAATCCCAGCTTAACATTATTCTCTCCTTTACATAGTGATAAGGTTTAGGAATCAGTGAGACATTGAAGGATCTGTCGGAGCTGGAAATCTAATTCTGGAAGTATTGCTCTCTGCCTCGTGTGCAGTTCATTAGATATCACTATTGTCCCATTGGCTTTTCTGAATGGAAGCTCATTACCTGTAAGTTGAAATTGGTTTATAAGGATATGCAATAAGTTTCTTAATTTGGATAAAACTGAGACTGATCTACATTCCATAGGTCAACCTTTAATACTTAAAAAAATAATATTATTTTGACCACACCCTTAATTTAACTGCAAAGTGAGGGATGTTACCGATTTTCATTCTTTGGATCAGAACATGAGGGAATTGCCTGTGTCCCCCTGTTTGGAAAAGGGGGAGAATGAGCAGCTTTGCGATGATTCCAAGTCAGTTTTTGTCAGTGCTTTTTCCATACTAGTGTAGACAAATTACTCAAACATATGCTCTTCTTAGCACAGTATGTGGGAGTTGAGTTTATGGAAATAGCTCTTGCATCTAATTTCTTTCAATAACAGAGAGAGGAAATGACCTTTACTTGAAGGATTCAAAT
This sequence comes from Tetrax tetrax, assembly GCA_009806455.1. Taxonomy (NCBI): domain Eukaryota; kingdom Metazoa; phylum Chordata; class Aves; order Otidiformes; family Otididae; genus Tetrax; species Tetrax tetrax. The sequence goes on from WHYT01016237.1 coordinate 13,379, forward strand.
GAGTTTTTAAAACGATTTAAAAGCCAGAAGTGCCAAGAGAAGCAGATTCCTGAGACTATTAGCAAATTGTACAGGGAGTCTACCACTGCAACAAAGTCAAGAAGCAGTTTTTCTGTTCACATCTGGTTTAGAGGCATTCTCTTTGTAATTCAGCAATGGAAAGTGGAATGATAACAGAGGACATGTTTGCTCTCTGGTAGGCAGCTTGACCGTGTGTGGAAGAGAGTGTTCAGAATGACAATTGCTCAAGCCCCTGAAAATAAACAGAACATGCTTCCTCAGGGGCAACTGTAATATCCAACAGACCAGGTGAAGTTACCGCTGGATGTATTTGATATTCTCTCCAATGTTGTGCTTACAATGTGAGTGAATAATTTGGCCTTTATTCAATTAACTAGTCTTTGTTCTTCTCCAGATTGGCAATATGGGCACTGGTTGCGGTGGTTGTGTTTTGAATGTGTCTGTCTGGTGGGAAATAGACTGGCAAAAAGCTCACTCCCATGGGTCACCTTGCCTGAAATAATCATGCTTACTGAAGACCTTAGCTGTATTTACTGTTCAGATGTACAGATTTTACAGGACTGCTAGGAAGGGGGTCCTGTGTCACTGGTATGATCTAATTTCTGTACAGAATGGTTTATTCCTGGTCTGCTGACACTGTGGAATAACAATGTCCTCTTCTAAAACAGCTAAAAAAGGAAGCATTGTGGTTCACACCATCTTTGTGATCCCTGGGTTTACTGGCTGACAGCCAGGTTCATTGCCACTGATCAGTACTGGAATGTTATGGATTCTAGTCCTGTACTGATTCCAATCAGTCTGTGTCTCGTGGGAGAGGAGCATGCTCTGGGGAGACCTGATAGCAGTCTTCCAGTATCTAAGGGGGGCTTATAGGAAAGATGGGGAGAAACTTTTTAGCAGGGCCTGTTGTGATAGGGTAAGGGGTAATGGTTTTAAAATAGAGGGAGGTAGGGTGGACATAAGGAAAAAAATTTTTACAATGAGGGTGATGAAACACTGGAACAAGTTGCCCAGAGAAGTGGTGGATGCCCCATCCCTGGAAACATTCAAGGCCAAGTTGGACGGGGCTCTGAGCAACCTAATGTAGTTGAAGATGTTCCTGTTCCTTGCAGAGGGGTTGGACTAGATGACCTTTAGATGTCCCTTCCAACCCAAACTATTCTATGATTCTGTACTAGGATGACTTCAGGAAGAAGTGTGCTTTAGAATTTCTGGAAAGGAAGTTTCCCACCTGACTCCAGTAGGGCTTCAGAGGAAACCTTAAAAATCCCCTGCTTAAAGAGTTTGTGCTTTGTTTTCTGCCCACACAAAGTATAAAAAACTCCAAAGGCATTTTCATTGCTAGTATACACTCTTGAGGAGCTGGGCTTACCAAGGTGTCTGTGTCTGTGACACCTCGTGACCAACGGACTATGTCAGAACAGTTTCAGACTACTTAAAGCCTGTTCCCTGTGCAATGTGATGCCTGGAGACCTAGTTCTACTGATATTATTTTAAAAGATTTCCAGTGATTTAATACCACTCAGTCGTGAGTGGAATTAAACATTTTAAACCATCATCAACTGTCAATCCTATGGGAGGAAATTGGAGATACCTGCTTGAAGCTGCTTCTTTGTGAAGTAGCTATTTCTGCTGTCCATCTTTAATGGATTATACTGAGCGACTACCGCAAAGCCATCAGAAACCACAGAAGAGCTTCTTCTGAAATGGCAAAACTGGTGAGCCTCTACCTACTGAGAGGAACCAGTGCTGCTCTCCAAATGCACATCAAACTGAGTTGGGCCTGACCGGTTAGCCTTAGGGTTCAGATTAGGGTTTGACCGAGGGCACGCCGATGTGAATAGTTTTTGCATGAAGACCATCTCTCTCCATCTCAAAAGACGAATCCTTTTACTCCCGGTCCCACGAGGGTTCCTCCCGAGCAGAGGAAATCGTGGGCGAAATGAGGGTGACCACAGGATGGCAGCAGAATCTCAGTTATCTGAGGAGCTCGGGCACCCGCAGCTCCGTGATCACCCTTAGTCATCCCTTTCCTTTTCAAACCACCCAGCCATTGCTTACAGAGGAATAGAGCAGGGAAAGGAAGAAAGGCTCTAAACACATTTCATCCAGCCTTTGCTTTTCCCTTCATAAAGCTCATCTGAGTTCCTCTGTGTGAATAAAAATCAAGTTTGGACTGACTTGCTAAAGTGCACCGACTTTGGAGGGGTCGGCAACTCTGTAAAGCTATGATCATAGAATAGTTTGGGTTGAAAGGGACCTTTAAAGGTTATCTAGTCCAATCGCCCTGCAATGAGCAGGGACATCTCCAACCAGATCAGGTTGCTCAGAGCCTCATCCAACCTGGCCTTGAATGTTTCCAGGGATGGGGCATCCGCCACCTTTCTGGGCAACCTGTTCCAGTGTTCTACCACCCTCATTGTAAATTTTTTTTTTCCTTATATCTAGTATGAATCTACCTCCTTCTATTTTAAAACCATTACCCCTGAAACCTCTTGCGCCATCAGGCAGGAAAAACCCAGGCAGAGCAGCGAAGAGGGGAAATTATTCTGTGTTTCCCAAGCAGCATATCCAAACACAATTGCTAAAAGGAAGGAATCACGAGACTAAAGAAAAAGAAATTGGCTTAAGATGCTTTAGTGCCTGGATGATACAGAGGGCAGGAGAGATCCCTGTTGGCTATATCCCTGAAGGGACCATAAAGTTCGAAAATAGAAATATATTTGTTGTGACTCAGCTTCCTTGTTTTGGACTTTCTTCATAAGTATTTTAGGAGCACTTATTTCCTACAGTAAATTGCAAATGCATCAAGGCAGCTTAAGAGTCCCTCTACTTAACCAGATATTGAATGTGACTCAGCCATCATTTCTGCTCTTGTTTCTTTCCTCCTCTGGCTCCATCTCCCTGTACCTCCGTTCTGCATGGAGTGGCCTACAAGGCTGAAAGAAAAGCTCCTGGGAACAGTTTCAAAAGAAATTCCTAGTTTGCATTCATAGGCAAATGATAACATTTATTGCATAGTATTTGTTTAACGGAAATAGGAAAGAGAGGGAAATATTAAAAAAAAAAAACAACAAAAACAATGAAAAAGAAAGAGCAGTCATTGCTCCTGCCTTATCTTTGTTTTTAATGGACCAGGTAAAATATACCTCAAAAAATTCAGGTCCCCAGAATTTGGGCCCAAAGATACTTTAGGTGTTTGAGACTGAATCTCAGAGCCACTCTGAGGCAGAGGGAAATACTTTCTGCTGTGGTTTCTTTACTGCAAGAGCCAGGCCCTGAGAGCAGCCCACTCCTGGCTGTGGGGCTCAGGGCCAGCTCAGGACCTGTGTGGTGCAGGCAGCCCCATCCCGCTGCGGCGAGAGGTTCCAGGAAAGGCCTCTGCCTGAGGGAGCTGCTTTTGGCTGAGGCTGTAGTACTTGGCCCTGCCAGAGCGGCAGCTCCACCATGGTGCAGGGCAGGCCTAGGCCCAGCTATGGCCCCCATGGTCTCCACTCTGTTCTCAAACCAGACCTCCTCGAATGAGAGCCTGGATTGCCTGAGCCAGAAACACCATCTCCAGAAGCACTGCAGCACCCCAAGGGAGGTCCTTTTCCGAGAGGGGCCACAGATGATGGCAGTCCCTGTTTATGAAGCATGCAAAACCTAGGAGTGTACTCAAAGCGGGTGAATACCCCCAGGCTGACTTGCAGTTGTCTAAGATGGTGCCATTTGAACAGCCAGTGCCGCTCAACACCTGCAATGCTAGGCGTGTTAGGGACATCAACATAAGAAGGCTTTCAGGTCCTTTTCTGACTTCTTTGGTGAAACCTTGCCTTCACTAAATTGCAAAACTACCATTATTTTCAGTGGGAATAAGGCTGCCGGTCTGCACAAGAGCTCCAATGCTCTCAGGCGCCTGCCTGTTGCTGCAGGTGTAAGTGTTTGTATGGTGACTTGCATTTCTCAGGGAAAAAAAGTCAGCCAGCTGAGAAAGCAAAGTAGTTTTCTCCCAGATTTCAGCAGCACATAACCCCTCTATGTGCTAACACATGAAACAATACATCCATGACATAAGGGTGGCTTTTTGTTGACTCTAAATTCTAACTAACTCTTTCAACGTACATGCATGCATATGTGTGTGTCAGGGCCCTGTGGGCACCTGCAGGCTGTGATTGCCCTGAGAGCCCCCAGCTGGGACCCCCACCCACATACCCTCTACCCCTTGCCCAGGAGCCCATTTAAACTCAGATCCAACTCTTAAGACTGGCTTGAGCTATGTGATATGGGTATGTGTGTGTCCCTGGTCCCTGGTCCTCCCTGAGATGCTGTCTGTGCATCCTGTATTGCTGGTGTATCTCAACTTGTTTACTGGGCTTTGGCTGATGATCACCAGAGGGTTGATGGGTCCTGCTATTGATCACTAAAAATGGCAGATGTAATCAGGGAGACAAGCAAATTCTTGCCAAGAAGATGCTGGCTTCACTATACAGGTAGATAAAGTCAGTTACAGTAATGCAATAGTTTAATGTTGTTTCAAAAATTCTGGTAAATATGCTAAAAGCTGGTCTTAGCCCTCACATGCCTTCACTTGTTCTATTCATGTCTTCAATGGGTAGACCATATCTAAGGAAAATATTAGCAGTTGTATCAGTTTCTGCATTTCATTGAGAATGTAGTTTATTTTGAGGTAGTGCCAAAGGACTGAGAGTGAGGTCAGGGTTGCTGTGCTAGGTGTTGAACATGTGTTCCTTCTTCCAACATCTAAGCAACTGGTACTGATCAAGGAGCTATTCAGAAGCTGAAATAGAAATGAACCTAGCTGCACTATTGACTCTTTTCAAACTAATTATCTTGGAAACTCTAGCAATAAAATGGCACCAGGACCTTCACATTTTCTATATTTTACTCTGAAGGCTTAGAATGAAATTTAAAATACTGAATGCTCCTCACCAAGAGCACGTTAGGATATTTGATCCTTTGGTGTTTGCTGGTGCTTACGCTCAAAAGTTATAGACAGCTTGGAAATACCTGTTGTATTGAGTCTCTGGGATTACAGTTATTCATCTGTAGCTTTTTTCCATCATTATGAAATGCACAGGGTTTGGGTTAGCAAGTAAACAGAAAAATAAATTGTTCATTCCCAGTATTTGCTTAAGCAGAACCACATTAACTATAACAGATTAGTGATAGATTCTTTTCTCTTTGCTTATTAGTGAGCAGTTAAATAAATTATTTGCTGGATACACAAGATGGGAATACTTGCTGGAGGAAACATCCTTAACTTGTCTGCTCTGATTCAAGAGGCCAGGCAAATAAAAGTGAAGGAGATTGAGATCTAGATGCACAGAGCAGTACAAAGTACTGATTAAATAGGGATCCTAATAGTAGCATCTGAGAAATCTTTAATTCCTTTAAACTGCTTTTTGTTTATGATGGATTTTTTTTCTTCAATACATTTTCTTAATAAAATAATTGTATTTTGTGATAGCTAGGCTGTTACTGAGAGAAAACACAACAAAGGTACTGAACAAAGATTGAAAGCTGCGCAGACGTTCACAGAAGGATGCCAGTAGAATGAGCCTTTAAAACCTAGTCTCGAAGGAATTCTACCGGTCTATACCATTCAGCTATCCAGGTAATATAAGATACCACTGCAACCCGACACTAGTTCTCTCCTCTTTCAGAGGAGTGGGATTTTTTTAAAGCTTAAAATTAATCTCTTAGCTTAATACTCCAAGTTAGTACAAACATAGGATCAGCTAAATAATGAGACAGCCAGACAGGTCCAACCCATTTTAAAAACATATTTGTCCGAATTTATCTGTGACTTTAAAACCGCTTTACCAAGTGCAACTCAAAACTATTTCGACTAAATTCAACAGCTAATATAAACCTGAACTGCTATTTTTCTGTATTTATCTTTCCTCTCAGATCACCTACATTCCTTTAGAATACCAACACTTAGAAAGTAACGCTTCAATAGGTCCATCTTCACATAATCCATTCAAAATTGAGGCATATATTGGTCAAGACTGAGATCTTTTGCACCTACCCACAAAGTGTTTTCCTTCTGATATTACACATTGAATGGTTGAAGAATTTGAAATGGAATCTCTAACTCTCCGAGTCCACTAAATTTGTCGGAGTTTGTTACCAATAAGTTGATTTCCAAGCACCATGTTCTCCTGGGGTAGCACCTTTGAGGTCTTGTTTGGCTGAGCACTCCCAATATTTCTGATGGGATATGTCAGGTAAGGAAAGAACAACATCAGTTACAATGGGGCATTCATGCTGTTTGTTGACTTGTGCACCCAAATGTACAAGTTTGAGAAGCGTATACAAAATAGTCATTAATCCCCAGCAATATCCTTGCCATGACCTATTTACTGCCTAGACTCACTGTTTCAGAGCATGGTATGTTGCCATGAAGACACTGTACACCCTGTGCCTTGTGCAACAACTCTTATTCTGTAGCGCAAATGTTTTCTGCTCCTCTCTTGTTAGCTGAGGATTTTTCCTTGCATCCCTGGGCCATTCTTCCTGTAGCAGTGATAGTCACAAATATTTCGTATGAAGGAGATCCTAAGCTATTGATGCTGTCTAATGATAGTGCTTTAAAAAGCAGTAAGTGAATTAGAGGCATATAAAATATCTACCAGATACTAGCAGACTCTAGTTACTTAGTAGAATAATCCAACCTCAATGCCTGTGATTAGTGCATTCGATTAACAGTGTTTATTGTCTTGGCCTCTAGTCATAGCCCTTGTACTTTATCACTATTGTTATCCGATAGCAATCTAATATTAGTATAGCTCAACAGCAGGCATAAGATAGTAGTTATTTTGTTCTACAAATAGAGTAGTGTAGATAGGACTTGGAGGCAAGAATAGCGGACAACAAAGTAAGATAATTCCTTGACTTGCATCTGTCACATGATTTACACTATTTTGCTGTGTGTTTGTTGGTTTTATAAGCACTTGTTTCATGAGGTGCAAAGAGATTTCCTTGTCTTCTGGAAGGTATGTTTTAATAAGGGAGTTGTTGAAAGAGAATTTTTCTTGACTGACCCATTTAAAAGGTGGGTCGGACAGATGGAAGAACACCAAAAAGCAAGTCAAGTATCTTGGCCAGAGCAAAAGGAGTTAGTGGCAAGAACAGTATTAGCAGAGAATAACTTGAGTGCTGAGTCTTGTCAGACCATGAAAACATGAATTGAAATACACTGGACAACACAGAATGGATTTTGCTTATTGCCAGGAAGCTTATGGAATTCTTAATCTTATGAAAAATGTAGGCAGTATATTAATTGCTTCTGGAGGTGTTATATTAGACTTAAGCTACCTCAGTGTGTGCCTTCGTGGATTTTCTACACCTGGACTTCAGCTGCGTGGTCCTTCTCAGGTCTTACCTATGTGAGACAACTGCACCATTTCACCAGGTTTCCTAGTGTAGCCGTTTCTGAGGTGGCCAAAGCTGCATTTGGCAGCGGATTAGTTAAGCAAGGGGCTGAAACACCTTGGTTTGCCTCCTTCCCCTGCAAAGCTATGTCACAAACAGCTGACAGGAGATGCTGCTTCCTTGGGATATAACTCAGCACATGGCTAGACCATGTTGCTATGTGCTTGCAGAAATTGCCTTCAGTCAGAACTTCTTGTTCAGTAGCGTGGGTCCAGTAATCATAGCAAAGGGGTGATGGTATGCAAGACATTAAACTTAGAAGCATTTATAAAATAGATATACTCAAACCATAACATTTTAAACTTCCTCAAAAATACATTAATCTTTATCTCTAACTTCAGCATGATTTGAAACTCTTGGTAGATACTATTGGTTCTTTGCTGTTTTCTTTCAAATTTCTCCCAGTAGTCAATAATTAAAACATGTGATGTCCATTTGTAAGGAATTTGGATATGGTTTGGAATCTCTGTTTTTGTTTTTTTTTTTCTGTTGAAATACTGACATTATTTTGATCCATTTTGTTTGAAAGTTTTCAGGTTCTGTTCTTCATCAAAAAAAAAAAAAAAA
>WHYT01016237.1:21426-39254 GCA_009806455.1 Tetrax tetrax
CCAAAAAACCCAAACCAAAATCTTGAGCATTTTACTTGGTGATTCTGTGTTATGTTTAATCCAGGAAGACTCAGGTAGTACCACAAAGCCAAGTAATAGAACACTAATCCCAAACTGATATGATCTACAGTTCTGAGGGCTTCATACCCTTGTATCAGCATCACACATCACTGAAACATGGTGAATGGCTCAGATCATGGGAAGAATTTTCTCATATCTTCTTAGACCATGTCATACTGGTGATGCTAATGAATGTTTTGAAATAGTCACTGGGGCTTTTTTTGTGTTAGCACAGACTAGGGATGTTTTCCAGTGGGTTGTTTCCATAGGGCTGGAGAACCTGATATAAAGTGAGAACAAATATCTTGTTCAGAGGACTTGCCGATATGGTGGTTTGACAGAGCAAAAGGAAATATATATTTGTCTGAAAATGAAAATTGGGAGGCCAAATTTTAAAGTATATATTCTGTGGAAAATGGTTTGTGGGGAGCATAATATTTGGATTGGGGGCCTAGAACATTTTTGTGTGCATTAAAAGAATGTCTTGGCTACTAATATTAAATGCATTTTGATGGCTTAAGTTCAAGATGAGAAAGGAACAAAACCAATGACCTGGCAATCAGGCTATAGGTTAGGAACTACCTCATCTCCAGGGAATTACTCCAGAAAAAGTTTGTTGATAATGGTTAGATGACAAAAAAACCCTTCAAACAAACCAAAACCTCAAACATTGGCAAGAGTTCTTAGACCATTCTTCTTTCTTATCTATCAACATTTCCAGAAGTTTTCACTCTATAATATGCATTAGAGATTAATACCAAAGAAGTGGAACTTCACTAAACCTTCTGATTTTATTTGTGTTCTTTGTAATGATTGGTAATAAAAATTGGTTAGAACATTCATAGGATTAAGCTGATATTTTAAGTTTCTGAAAAGTTGTAGATAATACACAAAATATCTACCTGGGCTGTATTTTCTTGCATTCAGGTTCAGGCCAGAAATAAAAACACTGAATTACAAGACAGATTTTCCACAGTCTTCAAGATCAAGAGGGAAAGGAGATCTTCTCTTATAGATTTTCCAGTTTTAGTCTGGAGGAAAAAGCAGGCCTCAGAGTTTCTCAGACCCACTTTAGACCAGTGTGCCCCCAGAGCTAGGACTGAAATGATGGCTTAATAGAATCAAAAAGCAAGTCTGTCTTTTTCTGAATTACTATTTTTAATATCAATGGTGCTTTCTACCAATGTGCTATGTGAGTGAAACATACATTCACTGAAGTGATTGCAAGAATGGATTGCTTTACTAAAGGGAGTCATCAATGTTTTTTATTCCATGCAGTAAAGCCCAGAATGCATTTAAACCCTCATTTTTAGTCTGCATGCATATTAAGTTTCCTTGAACTTTAGATATTCTTAGCCACATTACATGCATGACAATGAATCTACATATTATGCAACAGGCTTAAATTTAGCATGGCATGTTGGGAGGCATAAATTTCCCACAGACCCATGCAGCTTTGTATCTGCCTAGCTGACACTAATAGCTGCCAATTATTACACAAAGAGATGTTCAAAATGAAAAAAAAAAAAAAATCATTATAAAAATTTCAAGTGAGCTCCTAGACCCACTGATATCAGTGGGAGTTTTGCTGCTGAGATTTTCAAAAGCCGATGCTACCCTTCTATCAATTTTGAACAGATAGTTAAATAGAGACGATATTTATCTACCAAGATTTAACCTCAAATGCTTAATGTTATGGTTTTTTTTTCTGTGTGCAGTAGATGAAGTATTTTCTACTTTTAACAGGCTTACCTGAAAAAATAAAGCAAAATCTGTTTTATATTAAATGCGTTCACTTTCCATAACTTAAAAAGAAAAAGGAGAGAAAGAACAGTGAAAATCAATATAAGGCCACAGAAACGCAAGAGCTGGGATTATAAAAATGACACAGAATCAGATGAATTGTTACTCCTATTTCCAATGATGTCTTTCCCCCTCTTATTTTTTTAATGGATTTCATTTGATTTTTTTTGAACTGTGGATAAAATCCTGGTAAAACTGGTAAAATTCGCACTGCATTCAAATGTGCCCGATTTACCCTACTGTTATTCATAATGTTGCACTTGCTGTATTATGTGCTAAGTGGAACTTTTGGGTTAATTAAAAACAGTAAATATATACTAATATTGGTGAAAGATTGTAAATTTCAGTGCCTGGCATTTGGTTTCAGCAAAACTAAAATATTCAATAAGAAAATGTTGGTAGGTTGGAACATTGATTTTTCACTGAGAAAATATTTTGAATTCATTTGTCAGTCTGCTTGAAGTGCTGTAGTACACTATGTAAAGGCATGTCGCTCCTCTTCTTTGTAGCACGGCCTCTCTCTCTGTACAAAACAAGGCAGCGCTTTGTCCTGTGTTCAGGTACTACATGCAAGAAGGGAGAGCCGTGACTGCTGCTGTCACAGGAAATACATTAGGGTTGGAAGGTCCAGGCTGTGAGGGATGCTAGCTCCGTCTCCTCGGAGATTTTATGTCCAATAGAAGGATTTTAGGCTTGAGATCCAACAAAATGTTTTGAAATGGAAACAAACACTCATGGATCAGAATTTCCTAATGGAAGAGAAATTCCAGTTTCTGATCAAGTCAGTATTTTATAATATTCTTGAGGAAAATAATTTTATTTTGAGAATGAAACTAAGGCATAATGTCTGAGCCTACAATGTACCCCATACTAATGAATCTATATTTGTTTATTTCTAGTTAGATTTTATGTAAGTCAAATGAATATAACATTGTGTTACTACTTTGGGGCCTTTTGGGGCTAAGCATTGGTCCAAGAATTGAAGAAAATCTGTCCACTTGTCCTTTCCTATTACCATTCCTTATAAAGAGATTATATCTGCAACTGACTTCAGAACTTGCTTGCTCGATGGATGCTGCTTTGACCTTCCCAGTTTGTCTTCTCTTGCCTAACAACCTCTTATCAACTTTGCTTAAAACTTACTAGCCAAGTCTCTATGCTTTTGTGAGATATTCCTTCTGATTCACAAATAAGCATGACAAAACATACTTAATCAAAGATTTCTCATGGTTCTGTGCTGGCTGAGTGCTTGCAGGTCCTGTTATGTGTCTAGCCTTGTTGGCATTTTCAAAATTTTGAGCTATGAGTCTTGTAGTCACTTTGCTAGTTGTTTGTCCTCATTCTTCTGGATTCTGATATGTTAGGGTAAAATAGGCAGCCTTTCTGCATATCTCCAAAGAAAATACTGAATATTTCAATTCAGCCTCTCTGCTGGCACACTCATACTTTTTTTTGGTCAGCTAGATTAACTTCTCCTTTGATTTGGGCTAGTATATTTTGCAGGCTTTTTATAGAGCTGTTTGGATTTTTGAAGGATCTGGGTGAAGAATATGCTTTTTCTAGAACCTGGAAATTTTAATGAAGTTGTAACAACTTTGGCAATGTATTTTGAATAGAGGTGAGTGGTGGACGAACAAATGTAATTTATTTTCAATTTTTTTTTTTTCTGGAAGGTATGGTGCTTGTGGCACTGCACTTGGATTTGGAGATGCAGTTCAGCTCCAAACTCTAGACTGGAAATAATCTCTTGCTTCCCTAAAAGTCTGCTTTGAATTGGGAAGTGCAGAAAACTGACTGGATATCCCACACCTCAGTCTATGACCCTCAACTGCAGTGTACTCATGCAAGTTCCTCATCCTAATCCAGGCAAGCTTGGTATGAATTTTGAGGTTCAGTCTGAAAACATACTTATGCAGATCCTTTAAAAATTATTTCAGAGTTTTAGTTTTGACTCAGGCAGAACAGAAATAGGTCTCTAAATCTTGAAAGGTGTTGCAAGGGGAACTGGATGCTCCTCATGCTCAAGCAGAATGTAAAGATGAACTACTAGCTTTGAACAGCATTATTTTTAGTGTGTGTAACTTCAGCAGGTAGGTCTGAAGTGTATTTGGCAGTGGTCTGATTAACATGGAATTAAATCCATTGGTTGGTATCTGATGGGTAAATTTTGTTGTGCATATGCATCAGTTTTGTTTTCAGGGGAAGGTTAGTTAATCTCTGGAGTATATCCTAGAAATATAGTGCATGCCTGTGTGAATCTTAAATAACCAACTATTGAAAATTTTTGGCTCATGAGCAGTGATTGGAAAATGTACTGCCTCTGTCAATTTGTTTCTATTTTTGCAAAGCTGTGAAATATCAGACTTGTAGATCACATCAGCTTTATCAACTTCACACTGTGCTGTTCGGTTTTATTTCCAATAGGAATGTAGCAATGTCTTGCAAACCACTGGAAGTGGACATTAAGGATCTGATTTTCAGACAGTGGGGATCTGACTGCATTTTAATGCCCGTTTTACTGGAGGTAGCCACAACTGTTTTCTCCGGTTTGGCAATTTCCAGTTAGAGGACCTCCAAACAAACACATTTGCAGATTATGTAAGAACTGAAGTGCCATAATCCCAGGCTTCTAAGCATCTGCTTGTTCTCTGGGTAACTGGTAGCTAAGTGTCACAATCCATTGCTTTTCAATATCACAGAAGTCCCGAGTGGTGTGTTCAATGCAAAGAATTATTTGAGCTTGGATAACTGAAATTTTATTCTGCATTATTTTTGTATGCTTTGAGATAATTAACCTCATTTCTTTTTGTCTGCGGCATTTGTAACTCCTCCTGTCTCAAGGTCAGCTTTCCCTGCATATTAAATCTGGATCAGAGCCTGGGTTTGAGCGTTTTTCCTGCTGGTAAACTCTGTCCCCAGGCCTGATTATACTTTGCTTAGCCTCCTAGATCTTTGAAGGGCCAGACAAGTGGGATGACACTAAGAGCAGTATGAAAGGAAATTAATATTTGTCTAGGAGCCCTACCTCAGATGCATGTGCAGTGTGATCAGCTCCTTGGAATTGAATAGGGGTAGGGTCTTCCTAAAAGCAGACTCAGTATGTACTGATGCTTCCTCTCAGGAATGGGAATCTGCACTTGCTCTCAGTGTTTCTTCTACTTTCCACCCCTTGGGAAGCGGGGAAAGAAAATGGGTTTGGGAAGCTCCTGTCCTCTTTTTGCCTAGAGGAAAGTGCAGGGGTCTGCTGAGAGGGGCGATCTGAGAAACTTCCATCCCCACTGTTCCTGAAAGGAAAGCTTTGGTATGTGCTTAGTGGTGGCAGCTGATAACTCCATCATTTGGCTGTTTAAGGGGGTTTGTTGAAAAGAAATGGAGGGCAGTAGGATGACTTTACAGTTGCACTTCAAACTCTAGGTCAGGGATGATGGCAGTGTGGTTACCTGCCCCCTTCCTCTTCTCCAGCTGCCCCTGGCACTGGTGGGTAGATCTAAAAGCAGCACCTCAGGCTGAAGGCTGAGGCTTTATATAGAGGACAAACACCAAAAATTATGGGAACAGAAATGATGGTTACAGACAAGCTCCTTTTCCCCTGGAGTATCCTCATTTGCTTCTGATGAGTGAGTAGGCTACCAAGTAAAGCAGCCAGTTGTGTGTGAAATGCTGGTGGCTTTGTATGAGTCTGCTCCCTGGAGCTGTACCACTTACGCAGCTGGTGTGCTTCAAGTGCTGCTGAAACTGATTTATTTCACTGTATTACAAAGCAGTCACACTTTTTCAGAAGGGTGATAGAGATGTCTCTTTTTCCAGAGATTTACCTCAATTATTTCTTTGTAGTTAAGAGCAGACATTGTACAGCATAACCCTACCTGCAGTATTGTTTTCCCGGCCAAACTGCTAACTCAAAATCTGCTTTTGTTTGGATACAATATGGAATGTCTTTTTTTAGTTTTCTTTGGCAAACTGAAATATCTGAGGGTGGATGAATCATCTTATTTGCCTGAGAAGAAACATGTTCTAGTGTAGGACACTAACATCTCCTTTCTTAAGGAAAGCACAGACATTCAGAAAGCTAAAGAGAAGACAGTAATTCTGCTTTCCTCTTTCTCCCGGTGGTTAGAGATGGTTATTCAGAGCAGAGCCTTTCATGAACTTTAATCTTCCCTCTCCTATTTCATTCCTCTGTTCTAAAGTATTGTGAGGAAATATTCTCATCCCATCTTAGAGAGGCTGTTATAGTCAGCATTAATCCACTGAATGTCCCTGTGCGCAAAAGCAAGAATTACTTCTGTTTCCTTGTAGCAGAGCCTATGGTGAGAATCTATCAGATACTGGATTTAGCTTCTGTGAATGTGCAATGTTTACCGTGACAGAATTTGAACACTAGAATATGCATATCTCTTAGTGTAGCATGGAAGAAGGTGGAAAAAAAAATGAAATATGTGTGAAGTAAGATTATTTTCTGTCATACAGAAAGTGTGAGGGAATGGTAGTTGACGAAACATGCAAAGAGCATAGAAGCAGTATTTAAAAGTACATTTTGGAGCTTTCCTTCTATTTTTATTTTTATTAGAGAGTTTCCTTGCAAATAAACTGAAGATGATGAGCATGATTTTTGGTAATGTCTTGTTTTTCACAACTTCCATCTTCAATTTAGACTGCTGAACTGAAATCCTCATGGGCTTTTAAAAGGTAACTCACAGGGTCTTGCCTTGACTGGAGAATTTGTATAGTTTTAAACACAGGGTTGTTTATATATTTTGAATTAATTAGCAAGCAAATGCACTTGCACACTGTATCAGAAGACTCACAGTAGGGTCTGGAAAGTCAGTCATGAAAATTTGGAAAACCTCCAGAATGAAATTATGCGTTAGAAGTGCCCTTTGCACATAGATCATAAAACAATCTTAAATTACAAGGACATATACTGTCTTTTTCTGTTCTTCAGAACACAGGCTAGATGGTGCTTATTTAGGACAGATTAATTTTGCCTCCGTTTAGCTGCCCACCAATAGGCATGTAGCTTAAACCAGATGTCTAATTATTCTCTAAAGTCAAAGGAGGAATAGAAGGAGCTATGGATGGTTGTTCTTCCTGCTCATCTCAGAAGACTATCTTGGGATGGAATGAATCGCCCCTGGAGTTGTCTGCATCTCTTCAGTGAGAGCAGAGTCTACATGACTGCAGTAGAGTGGGCCTTTTACACGGCTAAATTTAGGCGAGATGTATCCTGCCTTTAATGGGCAGCTGTTCAATGTTATTTTGCTGCCTCAGTGTTCAGTATGCAGTACTAGTCTTTATTGCCATGTTGGGTAACATCCTATTCCAACTCAGCTCTGAAGACAGAATTATTCATTTCCTCTGACCTTTTCTACAGCAGTTGTCAGTATTTTATCTGGGTGCTTCACAAACATGAGTTATACTTACAGCTACCTTGGGAGATAAGGAGATACTATTATTCCCATTTTATAGGCAACCTTTATTTTGGCATTTCCTTGCATTTTGAATATCTGACTTTGCAGCTTCAATAATGTACCTTATATAACTTTCTGTGGTTTGGGTTTTTTTTTGTTTGGTTGTTTGGTTGGTTTTTTCTTTTGTTTTAAATCAAACCAAGTAAAAAAAAGCCAGCCATGACAATCTGGTGATAACATAGTCATATCTTAGTTTCTCACTCCCTTTCAGAGGTTCTCTGCTTGGCAGGGAAGACTTTTTCAAAACTGCCACTTGCTGATAGTAGCCCTGAAACCGATCCTTGCAATTTGGTGGGAGAAATATCTGAACTCACATAGCCCAGGTTGCAGGTGCCCCTGAGTAGTAGCACCTCTAATTTCTTGGTTTTATCCACATTTTCTATCATCAATAAGCAAACTTCAGGGTAAAAGTTGTTATTCTAGTAAACAAAAGAGTTAAGTATTGACAACAAAGTTAGGAGCACATATGATGCTGAACTTTCCTAGCTCTCATGGAGAAGTCCTGAAGCACGGAAGTGAAGGGAATGACTCAGCTGTCACCCTGCAATTGCCTTGCCAATTTAGGGGGATTTACTGTGCTGCAACTTTGGTCAGCCTGTGGGGGTCAAATTGAGTTAGATGGGAATGATTTTGACACGTATATCATTCTTACTCAGAAAGAGTAAAATTGCAGCCACAACTGGACTTTCTCCCCTGTCTGTAAGACTTTGCAAATTCTGTATTCTCACAAGATCCACTTTGCAGACAGTGTTCTGGCTTTTTCCAGAGCTCTCACAGACACGTACCTGCAGCAGATGCTGGAAGTGCAGCATGGCACTTATAAAGTAGTTCTTTCAGCCAGAAGATGCTGTCAGCTTTAGGGAACATTCTGGCTAACTTAGGAAAGATAAAACCACTTAAATTATCACTTATATTAATGGATACAGGTAATAAGGGGACTAAACTGTATTCCTTTCTACCATGGGCAGTCTTTCCCAACATCCAATGAGCTTCTCATTGAGATTGGACTCACTTTGAGACCCTGATACAAACAGTGGAAGAGTACTAATTTTTTTTTAAAGCTGAAAACCAATATCATGTTCCTCCAACATGACCTCAGGTCCAAAACTTCTTGAAAACATTCATGCTGAGGAAGGTAATTACTGTGGAGAACTTTCTGGGTGGTGGAAGCCATAAGCAACTGAAGAAGTCTCGTAATAAGAAGTACTGGGCAGATGTTATGTCAGACAGTGCCTGCAGTGGCAATGATTGTTCACTAAGAATTCTCTGTAATATAAAAATGAATTTTCTAGTGCATGCAAAGCAAGCTAAAATGGTGCTCATAGTACTGTTTCTTCAGAATTCTCACTCAAAATAAAAAAAAAACCAAAAAAAAAAGAAAAGAAGCTGAACTCATGACAGTAATAAAGAGGAGTTTTAAGTTTTAACACTAACTGCTTGTTTGTTCCCAAAATGAAATTATTGTTGCACTGAGTTACAGTGAAAAGCTCCTGTGAGACCCCTCGCTGGGCTCAGGATTTTGCCTTTGGGACAGATCCTAGAGTATATGCTTGAAAATGACATTCAATATGCTATTCTACTAGTTATTCTAAGCAAAAGACAAAGCTATGTGGGAGACCTTCCTCTTACAGCAGGAAATGTTCTCTATCTGTTTTGTATTTGATGCATACCACTGTTAGTTTTATTTAAGTTAATATTTTGCAATTCCAAAATGAAGAAAGTATTTTCTTTCTTCCAAGATATGAGCTTGGAGTGTCTCAGATTGTGTTTGAGGGAACAAGAGGTTACCCAGAGAACTTTTCTTGGTTTCAATTTTCCATGTGTTATTTTAAAATTTTCCCCCAAATATCTGTAACTATGGTTTACAGATTACACTTGTCTTGATCAAAATATCTTGTGCGATGTTTCCACACCCTCTGATACTTAGAATTTTCTTTTTAAAGTGTTCTTTAACATTACAAACTCTCATTGTTTGAGATCCTGTGAATTGCAAAGAGGTCTGAAGAACTGATAAAAAGATGCCTACATTGCAATTCAAATATCATTAATGTTTTTAATCTTACTTGATGAGGTTGCAAAGATTCTTTCTAAACATCAAAAAGATTTATTTATTAGCCCGTACAACCTTTGACTGTTAAGAAATGGATCAAGTCTTATTAATGATACATAAGAATTCATTTTAAGTTTAAGTCAGATATTTTCTTTAGAAATGTATACTGGAAATTAATCCTTGCCAGCATTATGGTTCTTTAAAAGTGTTATTACTGGAAATTAATTGTTGTCAGCATTATGGTCCTTTAAAAGTGTTATTATATGTGCCTGCACATGTGGAAACATTTATCTTCATAGCATCCCTAGAAAGCCTGATTGCTGATGGCCTAGCAGTCTTGAAATTCAAAGACTGATATTTTTCCCTGTATTTTTTTTTTTTATGACAGGAATCCTTAGCAAGGGCTAGAAAGCTTTGTATTGTAAGGTTGTATAAACGTGGCTGCTGATTCCATCACTGAGGACATCTAATGGAATCAGTTTTGCACCTAACTTTTCTCTGAACTTAAACTTTTTATATGGATTGGTGAAGCTGCTTGCTTTCTTTTGCATTCCTCTTCATACAATAATCCACATCATTTCTCCTTTGTGGACAGAAGATACTTTGAGTGAGGTCAGAGAGACATAATGTCCCTATGTGCTCCAGGATGCAGTGTAACGTGTCCCGGCCTCTAGAAGATGTAGTGAGGTTTACAGTTTGTAAAATGGGCACATAAATTTAGTCATTATTAAAACGGACCAGAAAGCAAAGGGCAAGATCAGTAATCTTTCGAAAAAGTGCTGTGTGTTTAAAGATGAGAGGCTGAGACATTCATTTTACACTCTCTCAACAGGTTTGGACAGAGTCTGTATGTAATTGCTAAAATTTTTGGAGAAAAATTGATCATTTTCACCACTAAAATTCATACTGGCACAATCACAGCTGATTTGTGTTGTCACTCATTTGCATGCCTGGAAGACTTAGGTAATTATCACAGAAAATTGACTGAAACAATAAGCATTCTTATATTCTTATGCAAAGAGACAGAGCTCTTTTTCCACATGTAATTATTTTTCTTTTCCATTATCTACTATATACTCATTTTATGTGAACTAGTAATCATGCATTAAATAAGAATTAATTCTACTGGTTTAGTTTTGTACAATTTTATATACATTTGAATGCCTAGAATTTGAAAATCTCTTCTGCCAAATTACAATACAGATATTTTTAGAATGAGAAACATAGGCATTATAGAATCATAGAGTAGTTTGGGTTGGAAGAGATCTTTAAAGGTCATCTAGTCCAACCCCCCAGTGAGGAGCAGGGACATCTCCAACCAGATCAGATTGCTCAGAGCCTCATCCAACCTGGCCTTGAATGTTTCCAGGGATGGGGCATCCACCACCTCTCTGGGCAATCTGTTTTAGCGTTCCACCATTCTCATTGTAAAAAATAAAAAATTTTTGCCTTGCATCTAGTCTGACTCTACTCTTTTAAAACCATTACCCCTCATCCTATCACAACTGGCCCTGCTAAGAAGTTTCTTCCCATCTTTCCTATAAGCCTCCTTTAGGTACTGGAAGGCCACTGTAAGGTCTCCTGAAGCCTCCTCTTCTCCAGGCTGAACAGCCCCAACTGTCTCAACCTGTCTTCATAGAAGAAATGTTCCAGCCCTCTGATCTTTGGTGTAGTTAAGACATCAAGGGTGGAGAATTAGGCAGTACCTTGTTTAAGGGTCAGCTACCTTGAAGGACATTGCTGTTTTCTGCTTTTTTTAAAAAAAAGGGACAATTTCTCCTATTTTCTTTGGAAAAACATTTTCCCTCCTTCATTACCAGTTTCATTATTTTACAAAAGGAGCCTAAATGTGTACATATTAAATTTGATGATGCAGATGACAGAAAAGGAATGCATATGACATTCAGTCTTTGAGGATAATTGGGTTTTGCTTTATTCCAAGCTTTTCAAGGACATGTTTAAATGGGGAACTGTGGATAAAGTGATGGGAGAAAGTGGTACCTTTTCCTTTACCCTTGTAAATTCTGTTACTCTTCATCATGAAACTGTTTAAACCTACAGGATGGGTGGAACGCAACACTCTAATTTACTTCATTGTTTTATGTGTTTATCCCAAAGCTTAGTGTTGGGATTATCAAAATATTATCCCAACTGCCAGAATATGGACAAACAGAATTCTGCCAATGGCCTTTTTTGTGTAAGGTAGTGCTTACAATATGAACAATGTCTAGAGCCTGAACACCATGATTGCATATTTCCTGTGCTTATAATATTATTGAATGCAGAGAAAAATCCAATGGAAGACCTGTTGTTGAACTGAGTTCCTATGAATTGAGATATGTAGAAGAATCTGGCAGGACAGGCTGCTGTAATAAAGTAAATATTGATGCATTATGACCCCAATAGTTTTCTTGGTTGGAGACGTTTACCTGTACAATAGACGAATATCTATTTGGGGATACAGTCACTGAGGCGTATATTAGGATCAAGTTCAATAGGAATTTATGCCTCTGGAGAAAACCAGTCAGAAAGGATTTCTAATTTATTTAAAAAATGTATTTTCTTTTTCCTTTGCACTGGTTTATTTATAGCACCATATAATTAGTGTCCTGGTAGGTTTGATAGCATGAAAGTTTTTGGGACCAGCACATTAACATCATGACACAATGGCTACGATTGCCAATTCCATGCAAAGAGTACTGTGGTCATTTAAAGGATGTAAGAAATTTAAACATCCTCCAAACTGACAAGGAGATCTGCATAAAGAATAGTATCTATAGAAAGATCTTAGTTAAATATCAACCTCAAAACCAGGAGATGAGTTTATCTGAGGTTGTGTAGAACTTAGATAAGAAGTTTATTCCAAAGACATGGGAAAAAGACACGGAGTGGGTGACGGAGTCATGGTCATAATTAGAAAAGTTTGGCAAAATGGTGACAATTTGATATGTATTCAGATTACACTTCTAGAAAGTTTTATTTTTTAAGGCAAGTTGTAGATGCGAATGATGGGAACTAATACTACTCATAAGGATAGGAACTGAAATTTTTGAGAGGTGCTTTGGTGAAGATTCTTGTAGATCTCCTGGTCAGAAGAGAGACTAATGCCTTTTTAAGGAATTTTACCTGGAAAAGCTGACTCTGTTATCAGAAATAAATAAATGCAGAATTATATACATTGGTGATCACCAGGTGCAAAGATAGAAATTTCTGAAGAGATTAGTTATTGAAATGGTGGGTCATCATATAAGAAGATAAATGGTTATGGTAGAGGCATTATTGAACTATAAAAAAACTGTTGTCAGGAAAAAAAACTGTTCCCAAAGAATTTTGGAAACATCAGGGCTATTTGGAAATAACCTTGAGAAAATTGTAGAAGAAAGGGCAGTAGGTTATTTTAATATAAGAAAAGTAGTAGTTTCCTATAGCAGATCAATGTGAAGTCTGGTGTTTGAAGCTGACAGTAAGGAAAGAAAACTTTGGAGATATGTTGTCAAGAATAGTTAGACATTAATAAGTGACTGTGGGTTTTTTTTTTTTTTTTTTTTTTTTTTTAAGCTTAGACTTACATTTGCTCCTGGTTTTAAAATAGTTATGTTGTTCTGTAGAAAGAAACTAACACAAATGATCATTATTTCAAGTCTCAGACAGATAAAGCTTCAGCTTTGACTCAAGGTTGCTATACTACGTATCTCACCAAGACAAGCCTTAGGAAATAAATAGAAGTGACGCAGTCTTTTAGCTTCTCCTTTATTTGTATGTTAGCATTTGTCTTTTGCAATCCAGTGTCTCCAATGCTCAGAATAGGCATTGTTATTCACCTGTGTCTATCACTGAGATACTTGCCTTTTTAACAAATATGTAGTATTTAACTGCCAGTCTGAAATGTGCACAACTGTAACGTGACATGTGTTGATACTTATGGGCTACAGGAAAATGTTGGCCATTCTCAGACTGGGTAGAGATGTATGTCCTAAACAAGGGAGGTTATTGTTCAGATGGATATACTGGTGGGTGGAATACTGATTAATATATTTCTGCACTACTCTGCTCTGATTAACTCTATCTAGAAAAGGCAAGCAAATAATTTTGTATATGGATTATCTCCCTTTAAAGAACTTTGTGTAAAAACCAGCACTTACTCATGTAGCCCAACTATCATTAGGCAGTAATAGTAGCATGTTTGCTTCAAGAGTCATCTTATTCCTATAGCTCTCCCGTGACGCAGCATCCTTCTTTCTTGAAGCTCCCTATAGACATAGTCTGCCCCGACATGCCTGTATTCAGACTTAGCTGCTTCTCTGATTTTTTTCTTATGATTCTTTTCCATAAGACGCCCTTCCCTCTCTCTACTTTGCTCCTTTATATATTACTTCTGTCAGTTATATCAGTTTCTCCTTTTCTTATAATGGTTTTGAAGCAGTGGTCACCAATCAACATAGTACCTTAGATGCTTAAATATTTTAGACTTCAAAGCATAATCCAGTGTGCTCCTGTGACTGAGCTTGCGTGGCTTAAGAAGTTGGTACCTCTCAATTTCCATCTGATACTGCCCTTCTTGCCAAGCTGTGGCACTGTAAAGACTGTTTGGGCTTTTCAGTCAGAGATTGTGTTGAACTGACTAGTTTATCGTTTGTTCTCTGTACAATTCTAATACACAGCCTCGTGATGATGCATCTATTTCTCACATTTCAGTTGTCTTTAATATCATTACTCCTGACATATTAGTGAATATCGTAATGGGGGTTTTAACCCAAAGACCGTTAAACATAGTGGTCTAATCTTGTATGAATTCTCAAATGAATTTCTGAGTAAAGAAAAATCCTGAAAAGGTTTTTAAAAACTGCACTGCACCAGTCACTTATTTTTGCTTTTCAACTTTCCTTGTAATGCTATTGAGAACTTTTGGCTGGATTTCTGTCTTTATGCAAATGACCATCATAATTACAGTTGAGTAAAGGGTATCGCTGTGACTTCTGGTTTTCAAAATTCCTTCAAAGCCATGGATTATTGGATACTGGCATTATTTTGCATTTTAATGATTTCAAGACTTAATTTGCTATATAACTTCTGTAAAAAAAAAAACCTGTCAACATTAGCCTACTCACATGCAGTCACCTTTCCTTCATATGGATTAATTCAGACAATATATCGTATTTCAGTACACAGATTGCTTTAGCAATAGTGCCTGTCCATTTGCAGGATTAGCATTTATGCAATGTTGCGGAACTACGCCATTCCTTCTATCAAAGTTACAGAGAAGTATTATTTACACTAGTGTGTCCTCTTTGAGTAACAAACTGCTTGATTGTAGCTATCGCTGCTTTTTGTAAATCTCTCATCATGGTGATAGTTCCAAAATTAACTAGTCAAACAAGAGTTCTGTAGTATGGGACACTACTTTAGCAAGTAACAGGATCCATATCCTGGCTCAGGACTAGGGCCAAAATCTTCAATGTCTAATAATTTTGAGTGCTTCTGCTTTTTGATGCCCAACTTTAGTGATTATTCAGCCTAAGTTGTTGATTTGTCATCAGATCATGCAAGAGGTTATATGGCTTCCTGACTGGACCTGCCTGTGGTCATTGAGTATTGGCAGAGGAAGCAAGTGCCTGCTGCCTACAGACGTACGCTTAGAAGCGAGCGGGGCAAGAAGTGCTGCCTCCATCAGAAATGTTCAGTGGATTTTTAGAGGGCCACTCAGAAGTAGCTCTGTTAAGTACAGCTTGTACTCCTCCCTTCTTCCCTCCCTTTTTCCTCCCTCTTTCCTTCCTTGGCTTTTCTCAGGGACATGCAATTGAAGAGCCAGTGCATGGCACCAAAGGAGACAGTGCTGGAGTTCCAAAGCTGAATGGATTGCTGCCATTATATAAAAGCATTGCATAGCAACTTTCTTATATCAGGTGGGGTATTGATTACTTTCCTGAAGGGGCTAATTGAATCTGATAATAGAGCAAGCAATTTTTTGAAACACTGCCTTACGTACTATATTATCTAAAAGACACATTAGATGGATGCAGCAATCAACATTTTGTCAATAGCTCAAAGGATCAAAAATGTCCTTAAATGCTGTTTGTTAAAATATAATGATTGTGTAACAAAGGGCATGTTAGGTAAACATAAACATAAATGCTATCTTCATTTTCCTTAATTGTAACTTTCTTAACCTACCTTTCAAAAATATCCTATGCTTACTAACATTTGCAGAAGGCTCATGTGGAAATTCATGCAAAGTCAGGACTTCTCATTTAGCAATTGCACTTTACACCTGTGCTTAAGGCTAAGAATATTTCTGAATGCTCTATTGGATGTGCCCAGAAAAAACTGATGTGAGGTACATGTAATAAATGATTTGAAAATATGACAACTGTCCGAACTCCTGAAGGAAGCTTGGGCACCAGGTGTATTAATAAACTAAAAAGTCCTGTTTTATAATGCAAAGCTGAGCACAAAATCTTCTCTGAGTAGATTCTCGGGCTCTTCAGGATCCTGCAGGGAATGTTTGGAGCTGGCTCACAAAAATGGTGACAGTTTCTCTTTCATTCTTTCACTCTCTTTATTCTAGCCATACTCAAAAGGCTCCTTCTGGCAATAGGCCTGTGGGGCCACCATTGTCCAACCTGTCCCTACCACAGGAGCAGCATGGTCTCCTCAGCTCGAGGGATGCTTCTAGGGCACACTTCAGGTTCAACCTCTCAGCCTGGGTTACTTGCTAATCAGGGACAGAGCTTTTCTCAGTAGTGGAAAGACAATTTGGCATGCACATTATTACTGGCTTCAATGGCCTGTTACATTAAGCAATAGAGTTTCTGCTCTGTGTCCAGTTAGTTTGAAGACTTTGTGACTAATTCTTGCAGGCCACTGTGGAAATACTGTAGAATAGGTATATTTGCAAAGAGATCCATTGAGCTTTAGCTACACAATGCTCATTAATTTCAGCAGAACACTCAAGACCTTATCCTCTTACTGTTTTATGTCTCATTTAAGGTACATTGAGAAACATTGACTCTTTTAGACTTCTCTAATATGTATTTACTTTCTATTACATCTCACTATCTTGTCTATTACTCTATCACAGGGATAAAACTGGAGCATGAGTTTGCTTAATAATGTACTTAATTATCATCTTGAATAAACATTCATAAACAGTCTGGAAGCACTTACAAATTATGCCAATCTGAAATGAAAGTGATCTTGTTTCAAAGGGAATTTCTCCATATCTGAATTTTTGTTCTTTCTTATGGATGAGGAGCGCAAAGCAAGGCTTATTTGAGCTCCTTCACTGACAGCGCATAGTGAAGGTTTCAAGTACTTGACTGTTTTCTCATTTGCATCTTTAAGCTCCTTCTTCAGAGCAAGAAAATAGTAAAGAAATTACCCAGCGGTACAGAACATAGCCTCTGGTCTGATTTAGCGGTTCTATTACCATTGTGATTCATGGCTAATTCATACAAAGGAAATTAGGTTATATATTACTATTAGGAGATTAACATTTCATGAATTTAATAAATGCTCTCATGGCTACTTCGAAATCTAATTCCCTGGCCTAAAATGTCACCAATGTCTGCTTGTTTTAAGTAAACCAATTTGTTTCAGTTTAGTAGTGCTGGGGGAATATGTTGGCTGAGATTCGTTCTGAGTGGAGTCACTGCCCTTTTCTTTCACCCTCTGTCCCCTCCTTTCCATAAATCTAAAAGGCTAGACTCTTAGAATGATGCAGGAGAAAAACTCTGTTAGCTGACCTCATGCAGAAGAGAATAACATACTAGTTTACATCATCAGGAATGGAAATGTCAGGTTCTTAAGAACAAGCCTATTGGATATACATAGAAAAGTTAATTTATGGTATTATGTCTAGCCAGTGGTCATATTCTAATAACTTGAGTATATGATCATTGTACTGCTCTCCGTGGCATAATATGATTTTCTTAAAGGCCCTCAAAAGTGCTCACTGCAGACCTGGAACAGGTGATGTTAGAGGCTTTATTCAATTGTGGTAAATATAAATAGACAATATTATTTTCTCTCTAACTCAGATTCAAATTTACTCATTTTACAGATAAAACAATGATGTCTTGCGGTATTTGAGTATAAAGCTGATTCTTTTTTCTTCCCATATGAGCATCAGAAGGATTCTGCAATCTGTGCTCAATCTGAACTGAGACCCTACTCCACAGCCTCCCCCTAAAAACTTGCACAGTGAGATTTTATGGACTACTTCATGCCATAGTTCCACTTCTGCCCCTGCCCAGCATGATTTTGGTCTTGGCACCTCAGAGCAGCTGAAGCCATAGCCAAACTCGGATCAGAAATGGAGGATTTTTCCTCTCAGGAGCCTTGGATCCCTGTTCTTAGGATGCATCGTTCTCACTGAGACACAGCAGCAACTGCTTCTGCTGAATGGCAGCAGTGGTAAAAGCAACCCCATGGATCATTTTCTTCTT
>WHYT01016237.1:39510-120361 GCA_009806455.1 Tetrax tetrax
GAACCCTTGTTTGTGTCTTAAAATAAATGGCTGGATTACCAAATGCCAGGAAATAGCCAACTGAGCTCTGGAGGGAATCCAAAGCCCTGAGGAAGACTGGCCATATTTAAACTGCTCATCGTGGTCAACCTTAAAGGCCTGGCCAAGCCCCAGTGTGTTGATCTTTTAAAACTGCTTTAAAACTGTTAGATCTGGGTGATGGTGCCAAGTAACAGTCTAGCTCTTTCACTTTGCTGTGTTTGAGGAGAGCCGAGTCACTGCTTCCTGGCTTGCCCCATGCTGCTGCGTCTTGGAGCTTCTCACGGCTCAGCAGATCCAATGACAGAGGTTGTCCCTCTGTGCCTCGCCACCCCTCAGCTCGCTTCCCTGACAACACTGGCGGCCTGGGAGGAGAGACAGGATCAGTCCCTAAAAAAACTTGACCCTGTCAGGGAGATCATAAATCTGCAAACATTGCTTTTTGGTCTGCATTTGCAAAGATGTTTTTCCTGAGTTATTAAAAAAGAAAGATCTCTTTCTTCTTTTGAAAGGAAGAGCTTTCTGTAACAATTCCTTCCATAAAGACTTTTCATCCTTTAAGATGGTGTACATGTTTCCCTTACCTGCAGTTTTCAGTGGTAGTTATATCTTATTTCAGAAACTGTTTTGCAAGTAGATTTCCATCTCTAAATGATCTTTGAGCTGCTACTTCATCCACTCTCAAAATCTGTTCTCTGAACCATCTTTGTTGTGGTGCCTAAAAGACCTATACAATCATTGTTAATTGGCAGTTGGGGATCACTCATCGTTATTGATTTACTTTTAAATTATTTTGACGAGGTGAGGAACAATAAACCTGAGCGTGTAACTCACTTTCATAATGGTATATTATTGCTGTTATCCTCATGTCTATACACTTCATATCAACAGTTTGCCTAAAACCACCAGCTTGTTTTTGTTTTGAAGCAGACAATTGTCTGAAGCAAAAGGAGTGCTTTCCTCTGTCATTCAACAGCAAATGCAATGGCCCTCTGATCTTCCTTAGGGCAATAGAAAGATTCCACAGAAAATAAAAGATTTCATATTCTAACTGAGGTTCAGTTTACAATGTTTTGGACTGATCTGTAAAGATGAAACTTCAGGTGATAAGTTTCTTGAACTACAGTCCTGTTCAAAATGAAAACTCATGTTCTAAAATGGGAATGTTCCTGCTAAGCTGTCACAAGTTTTCATGTTTACTTTAGAGGGCTAGAGATTTGTTGATTGATTACTTGCTGATGAAGATGTCTTTTAAAAAAATATTACATTTTACATATATTAGTAAGAGAAAGACACTTGAAAATATTTATTAATGTAATTATGTCAATCCTGAATTGTATCAAAGGTAATTTAGAAAATTTTGAAAGCTGTAAGCTTTCAGTCTTTGTGATTAGTAACATTACATTTTAAAATTGCTCAGATAATTTTTTTTTACATAACTGAGCTGATGGCATAATCTGAACAGGACTTGACCATGGTGAGCTGACCTGTTTGTCTAAAGATCTTAATGGGAAGCTTTGCAAGGCTCAACAAAAACAATTCAAAGGGTATAAAAGCAAAGCCTAGAAGCAAGGAAAGTTTGTGGGAAAATAAACACTCTTCTTTTCATAAAATCCTCATCCAGGCCATCTTGGACAGCAGAAGCAAAAATGCTAACAGGCAATTGCAGCTTGTGACCAATCTTGCGTTCTCCTAGCTCTGTGCTACACCATGAGTGCTTTGCTCCCTGATGCTTACTGTGCGAGAGGCCAGAAGACTTGAGGAGCCCATGCATTTATGAATCTTAAATATATTTTTTCAACTTAATTTCATGTTTTTAACTTGTGTTTTATTAGTGTAAGGGATACCCCAGCTTTAACTTCAGGCTGTCAGTGCATTTGTATGCATATGGGTCTATGTGAGCTCCTGTAAAACACATATTGGTAAAAGAATAGAAAAGTTTCCCAAATTAAAATAGTTCTGAAAGCATAGCCTCAGAAACTTTAACTTTTGGGCTCTATATTGGAACTTCTAGAAGCATTAGAACCGTATGGTGTAAACTTGTGCTTACCAAAGAGCAGCCTTCCCAGGAGGAAGCTTAAGTGGCCTGAGATTGCAGTTCAGATAATAGATAACTCAGCTTCACTGCTGAGTGCACTTCAAATCACTCTGCCTTCAGCTGGGGTTTCAGTACAATTGATTGTTACTTTCTAGAATTTAGACAGATTGTTTCTTGAAGTAATTTTGTTGATTTAACTCTTTCTGTAATTGACTCTTAATTCTTTGCTGAGATTAAACCCTTGATTTGATACATTTGGCAGCAGCATTAGTTTATTCTTAATTTACATTAAAGTTATTAATAATTAAACTATGGTAGCATTTTCCTATTTTTTCTTGATTTTTTTTTTGGTGGTAATCTGGTTTCATTGATTTTAATAACATTCGTGCAAAGAAATAAAATCAGATTTCTTTCAGTAAGTAATGTGGGTCTTACATCCTCTAAGACTAGCTCTACTTTGTTAGTCTACTTTGTTAGGCTATGTCACAGGATAATATTATTGCTATGTTTATATTGGTTTTAAATTTGATATTTTAGCCATATGCAGAAAGATTTAGGCATACTGTTTCAGCTGAACTAGATTGTATGGAACTGAATACAAGCACTATACTGGTGATACGGTTGTACAACGGGTTCATACAGGCCACATTTGGCAGCTGGTGAAAGCATTCCTTCTGCTTGAATTCCTTCTGCCTCTATTTTAAGCTAGTTTTGATCTTATTAACTGATTCCCACCAATCCTTTTTATGTAGTATTAAATATGGGCATCAGAGTAGTGGTTGCAACCCTATGGTCAGAACGTTTACAGATTCATGTATATTCATACTTACATTTAAAAAAATATATCTTTTTTTTTGTTATTTTGCTTTTGATGGGACAGATGGGGTTTAGTAACTGGCTTCTGTTTCAGAAACTGTATGGAGGAGTAGAAAGGTGCCACTGAGTAGGCTGATGAAGATAAACTCCTTTTTATTACAATTTGCAGTAGATGAACTAAATGAATATTATTCCTCACTTAATTTTGTCCCAACTTTTGATAAGGAGAACAAAAGCTGAGAAAAACTTATTGGGGGAAGGGCCAGACTTTTGCTGTGTTTGGAGCAGAGCTTTTCCTCTCAGTAGGGGAAGCTGAACAGCGTGGGGAGAGATCTCTCTGCCAGTAGTGGTACTGATTTTAGACATAGCTTAAGACTGAGCTCTATGGAGGATTTATACGTCATCATTAACTTTCTTAGCTCTCATATACTTCCTGGCCTCAGACAGGCTTGCTTTGCACAAATCAAATTGCAGCTATAGACAGATTAATGGTTTGGAAAGGGCTTGCTTCATTTCATGCTTGGATTTTGGAGAGGCTTTTCCTAGTGAGATGGCAGATATGACACAGTGACCCTAACTTTCCTTACATCTCTTGGTTTTTAATAAGAATTTTTGATAGGTAAAAAAGGCATGGAAAAGTTCTTCAGGCCCTTTCTTCTCTATTTTGTCGGTTTCAGGGGAATATCAATATCAGAAAAACCAACACCATGAAGCAGTTCAAGCTGCTTAGCGGTGTAGGTTAATAGAGAAGATATGGACTGTGACTGTGATCTTGCAGTATTTATTCTTTGTTTCTGTGTAAGTACATTTTCAGTTTCAACTACAGCTTTGAATAAACCGTTTTCCGGTATTAAATACCTCTTTTGCATTTCAATATTTTTGTATTGTTTCAGTTCTCCCTCCATCATTAGTAGTGATTTGTTTTCACGATTCTCTTGGTCTGTCATTCCACTCCATTGGCAGGATGTTAGGGCTCTTACTCAAAAGTGAGAAACAACTTGCACACCCTTCTGATTCTAATCAAAACATATTTTGTCTATTCCAGGAGAGATGATGCCTGCCTTCTTCTAGAAAATACTCACTTTCTCTTTGTAATCCATTCGGAGTTCTTGTTTGAATGAAGTTAGAAACTGTTGTGTGCTTTTCGTAAAGAATATCTGCTTTTCTGAAGTAGGCTGAATGTTATTGAATATTTAAAGATATATTTAATCTTCCAGCTGGCAAGGGATTTTGTCCTTTTGACCAGAAATCTTGAAATCTGCAGAAAGTCTGGTGCAAAAGCTGGGAAGGAGAAAACAAAATAGTCTTAAAAAAACCTGTTAATTATTTTTGTGGAGCGTATTTAATCCTACAGCTTATTCTGTCTCAGAGATTTAACAGTTTGGAAAGCCTTTTCATTAAGCAACCCCAGGAGACTGAGTTCTTTCTAAAACTGCAGAACCATAGAAGAAAGGTTTGTCTGTATCCTTGATTGATCTGCAAGTGCTGTTCAGTTATTATATGCCTCCGCTAAATATGTGCAGTTCAAGGCAGGGTTACTGTCTGATAAGAAATAAATTCAGGCACTGTGGTTGTGTGAATATTTATGTCTGCAGGTTTTTTTTGCACATGCTGCTTAAGGCTGACTGTGATTCAAAAAACTCATGACATCTGCAGTATCTGGTTTTTGCAATAGAGCATATGTATAAATGTGCTAATTTCTAACTCCTCAAAACATTCTAGCCTTTGCCACTCTCCTTTGGCAGCTTCTTACTCTCCTTTCTTTAAAAATTAGCTATGTTAATGCTTTATTGTTGGCTTCTTTATTATTTTCTGTATTGAAAGTAATACTTGCAGCATTACCTATTCTGTCTTCTTTCCACTGGCATTCAAGCTGTTGTTTCCAAGTGACTGCAAGTCAGTCATCTCTTTTAATTTCTTTCCTTACAGCCAAGTCAGCCTCCCAGTTTTCATTTTGGTTTGAACTGGATCAGAAGATGTTTGTTAGGGCTGAGAAACCATGGAGTCCTGGAAGAGAAGGGTTTTTTTTTGCTGTTGTTCTGCCACTTCATATCTAGTTTTTGTAATTTTTTATTTCTTGTACAATATTTTGGCTGCTGATTGCATCTTTCTTCAAGAGATAAAAAGTTCACAAGAACTGGAGATAGTGTTGAAGGATTTTCTGCCTTGTTACATACACAGGCTCTTTACTACACCTTGCAGTGTCTGCAAACAGTCTGGGCACCCTGTTTCACGGGACGCCTCTGGCTGCCCCAGGTCTCTGGGCTCCCATGGAACTCACCTTGCTCTGAAGCATCTCCTTCATACAATGACTCCCTCTGGCAGCTCCTGCCTATTTCCAGTCTCCCTGGTTCTGGGATCAGCCTGGCTGTGCCTTGCTTGAGCTCAGGGGCTCAGCAGAGAATTTCTAACCTGGGTGATGTGCTGGGTCAGAGATGCAAGGCTGTGTGCCTGGGACCAAGCAGCCCGCCCTGGGCCTCACCAGGCAGGAGCCCAGACATACCAAACCCAGCCTGCATCTCCTCTTCACAAACCTTGAATTGGTCTCTTACACACTGTCTCCTCAGCCTCCTCTCAGCGATTACCTTCCCTAATGTGTCCATCATGATGTTTTAAATTGGTTAATTAACTTATCCACTGAGCATGAACTCAGACTCCTGCAGCTGGGAAAATTAAGCATTCTTCAGATGCGATGCAATGTTAAATGCTGTCTCTGATTATTTTCCTCTTACTGTAGCAGAGTTACATTGTGTAGCCCTTGTTAGACCTTTGGCGAACTATGGGTGTCCATATCTAGCTGCTTAACGTATTCTCAAGTTCCCCATTGCCTCTGTGGCACAGCTAGTATGATTAGATGTAATATTTTTCAGGTCTGCAGCACATTAACTCTGCATGGCTAAGCAAAAATGGCTTAAAAATCTTCAAGTGGGAGATATTTTTTCAGAATTCCTCTTATGAGGGACCTTGCATGGTCATTGATTCATTCAGTTAATTTAACTAAATTCAATGGTCAATACATTTTCAATGAAGATGAAATATTACTAGCTTTTTTTAGGGAACTAAGAACATTTACTGCTGTGGAACAATTCCAAAGAAATCTGCAAACTCACCTTTTCTGCTGTTGTGAGATGAAGAGCCTGAGAGAAAAGTAGGCTTGTTTCTTTCTCTCTTAGAATGGAAGGTCGCTGCTGTTGTTTCAGTTGTGGTTTTCCACGTTTTTGTGTGCAAAAATGTAAATGGAGGATAGTTAGTTGGAAAACTTATTTTTAATGAAAATCTGTGAACAAAATATTAGTAAACATTTGCCCAAAATACATTTGGGTTTCCCTAAGTGATGATACTGGTGGGTGTGCTCAGGAGTTGAAATCATGAGAAAGGGAGGAAAAGAATTTAGGACACAGGTGTTTGGATTTTTTTTTCTATGGATGAGAATTTAATCCTAGAACATGTCAAAAATTTATTTAGGGGAAAATGAAATCATAAAAAAAAATGAGAGAGAAAAAAAATCCCTCTAATGAAAACTTGGATGAAAAGTCCTTTTCTTAGGGCTTCATCCTAATGCTCTGCTGGAAGCTGGACAGAGCCTTTTACTTGGCCCAATATGGCTGCTTAGTATATTTATAATGAAAACCTTTCTGTATGATTAGCTGCAGGGACGATAGGTTCCTGCACGTAATCTCTTCCATCATGATGAAAAGTAATGTTAGGTTTTTTTTTGACATGTCTGAGTAGTGAGTCTGTTTGAGAGTTGCAGCGCTAGGCACGAAAGTACAGCTACAAACTTACAAACACTTATGAGCGAGCTGTACTTTAGGAGCAGCTAACTAACCCCTTGAGGCTCCCTGATGCTCAAAAATGGAAAGCTAGAGAAGTGTTAAAAGTTCAGAGTACGATATGTGTATTTCAGGCTGCTGGAGAGAGGTGTCAGTATCTGACATGATATTACATGTTATTTTAGTGTAATCGAAGATGGAAACATTTAAGGCCAGGTTGGACGGGGCTTTGAGCAACTTGATCTAGTTGATGATGTCCCTGCTCCTTGCAGGGGGGTTGGACTAGATGACCTTTGAAGGTCCCTTCCAACCCTAATAATTCTATGATTCTATGTTTACGTGGGATATGGGTAGCTTAGAAACCATTCTAGCAGATCAAACATGAAAGGAAACTTTCTGCCCACTGGGTGGGAGAATGATTTCAGCTGCCTTGCGGAGATGATCCTGCTGCTTGAGCTGCCTTCTAAGGCAGATCCTGGATGCCAGCTCTGCCCATCACAGATAACTGCAGTTAAGTGTTACATAAAATGTGCATTTAAATGGAAGTGGTCTAGGCAGGGTTCGCTGCAAGGGCTGACTTTCCCAGCCTGGGTTTCATTCTTCAGTGGATTGACACCAGCTTTGCGTGAGACAAATAGTATCCATTAAAGTTAAGTGCTGCTGCTGGGCTGGACTTGTGACCTTCAGCTGCTTGGCAAAATGGGTGCAGCATTCATCTGTACTTAATATTGCTTAGTTTTGTGTATTTAATTTTTTTTTTTTTATGCAATAGGAAGCTCTTTTTTCAGCTGGTGGAGGCACCATTAATTCAGGACATGGCTTCATGCTGCAGTGCCTGGCTTTCTCTGTAAAATTTTTTTCATTTGTTTTTTAATTCACAAAGCAAGAATTACTTTTCCTTTGCAAAAATGTATCATAAGGCACCTTTGTAAAACTCTTATGTTATAATACTTATAAGGGAACAAAACATGATTTTGATACCATTCTAATAAATTGTGTAACGTGTTAGACTCTTCATTATGTGCACCAGACATTTTCTGAGCCCACAGAAAGAATTTGGGTCTGTGTTTGTAAGTAGCTAGTGTATATTTTAGGAATATTTAAATTTAATTTAAATCCAGGGGTATAAAATACCATTCTGACTTCTCCATACAAGAAATAAAGTAATACATAAAGTGGAACTGTCTGCCTTCTGGGCAGAGAAACCAAGCAGTAATCATGCATCTGCAAGTCATAGAAATAAAATGAGCTTGAAGGGCCCTTCATGCACATCTCGCCTCTTGTCTTCATTTTGTTTCAGCTCCCAGGCTTCTGGTTTTGCAATAGTGGAGGCTGGAAGTATTGTTGGTTGGGCCCAAGATGAATGCTAACAATCATCTTCATCCTGGGGTACCTTTTCACAAAAATATGAATTGCAATAAGCACTATTGCTAATTTAAAATCTTTTTGTTGACTTCATGGGCTATTGCACAAGTAAAATATGGTGAGACCACGCCATACTGGCCGTGTTTCTTGGCCCTTAAAGCAGACTCGTCTCTGCTTTTTTTTGAAAACTTATTTATCATGTGTTGTCCAAAAATTCATTTCTGTCTTTGCTATCTTGAGTCAAATATTTTGCACTAGCTGTTAATTTGAACCTGTATGTTAAACTCTGGGAATTCCTTTGGGAATGCTTTTTGGAGCAGATTCAGTAGCACCTTAAGATGGGCTAATTAAACTGTGAAATCACAGGTTAATCTGAGAGCCTGAAGACTTTGAATTTATTTTGTTCCCTTCCAGTGGGATTGTTTATTTGGTTTTATTTTTAAGTATGTCCATCTGAAGCTCTGGGCTTATGAACAAAAATTTTAAAAGGATTAGGACTGCATCGTGGATACCATAGTGATAA
Source organism: Tetrax tetrax (assembly GCA_009806455.1). NCBI lineage: Eukaryota > Metazoa > Chordata > Aves > Otidiformes > Otididae > Tetrax > Tetrax tetrax. The sequence continues at coordinate 48,044 of WHYT01016237.1, forward strand.
GGGTGGTATGACTGTGTGCAGGGACAGATCTACCTGCCCACACTAAGACATGCTCATTTTCCCTTAGACCTCAGCCAGTTTTGCAGAGAAGGCTTGGGAAAAGCTTAGCAAGACTGGAGAGCCAGTGCACAAGGTTTCTGCTGGGACTGTGGGGCATAAAGGTTGCAGAGAGGGAAGAGGATTTGCTGAAAGCATGCTCTGTCCTACCCCAGCTGAAGTCCTCGGCTGGGTCATCAGCTGTGTACTATTGCCCAAGGCAAGAGGGAGCCTACCCAGTGCTGGGAGCTGGATTGGAGTAACCCAGTCTGCTGAGCGCCACTGGGAGTATGGGTCATTCCTGAGGCCACTTACAGCCGCACTCTCAACAGAAGGTGCTGGGGTGGCATCACATAGCTGGGCTTCACTGCAGAAGCCTAGGCAGGTGGCAGGACTTTGAGGACAGTAATGTCTCCCACCCCTAGACTCCTTTTGCTTTCCTGGTTGAAAATTGTTTGCAGGAGCAACTTCATTTAAGCTTTAGGCTGTGTATCTTAAGCTTATGGTATTGGGAAGGTTTTGGCAGGTGGAGGTTGAGAGGAATTGTCCTGTGAGCCAGCAGCTGGACTCCTGAAAGTCTGATTTTTGCAGCACAGGAACTGGAAGTTTTTTAGACTTTCAAAGCTGAGACTCTGCCTTTTATCCTCTATTAACTATGTCATTGCAGACTGTCTTATTGGAAAAGATGTGAGGCCAGCACCAAAACCTGCTAAGCCAAAGTGAATATTCCTGTTGAAGACTAGTCCAACCTGTAACATAAACCGAGAATTTTACCAGACCAGATAACGTAATTTGCCATGCATGTATTATATATTAGTTCCTCATGCTTGAAAGCCCTGCCATTTGCCTGAAGGCCCACATATTGTGCAGTATTTGGGCTCTGTGAGGAAGAGAATGATGGAGAGAGTATGTGGATGGGCAGACTGATTAGTTATCCACTCACTCTGACTTTACCATTTTGGTATGAAATGGTGGTTTGGGTTAGTAGTTTTTTCATGTCTCCCCCGCCCCCCCCTTATTTTTTTCTAGTGGTTTTTTTTTGTTTGTTTGCTTTTCTTTTTTTCTTTTCTTTTAACCCAGAGACCTTTTTTTTTTTTTTCCAATCTGTGTATGCTCAACTGTTTCGTTTGGACCCTCATTTAAAAAACAGAGCAAAGCTGAACAGGTTTCCTGTAAGTGCTTAAGGGTTAGCTGAATGGTCACCCATGTGATTTGGCTGAGAAGTTCAAACAAAGGAAGATGCCTTAGCTTTTTGGAGACCTGCACAAAAAAAAAAATATCTAGAAGCCTCCTTTCAAAATCTACTTTCATGCCGACTTTTGCCGAGCTATCCCAGTAGTGGATCAGATTGTATAACTGTAAAAAAAATAACTGAAGGATTTGTATTTATATGGCAGTAACACAAAATTAGACCTCCTTTCTTTCCTGTTTGTACCGTTCTTCAAAAGAAATGATAAGACTTATAAAGACATGTGCTTTGAAGATGCAAGTCAGATGTCTGTTTACAGAGTCTCAGCCTCCTGAGGGAGTACATTTGGGCTAGGAATCACGGGAAGGAAGAACTTTCCTATTGATTTCCACAGGATGCCTTGCTGCATTTTGGTGGCTCCAGCAGGAGATTTCGCAAAGGGGGAGAAACATTTTGTCAAATGCTTTTGAATCTCTGAGGCCTGGATTGGGCTGTCAAGGAATGTCCTTACTGAAACCACAGTGGTGCGTTCCCACCTTGAAAAATGCACTGTGCTGCTGCCAAATTTCAACAAGTGCACAGAAGTGACCATCCTTCACGTGAAGGTTATAGAAACATTACTAGGCTTTTACCCCAAGCAGCAAGACTAGCACAGTGGGACTGAAACAAAATTCAGATACCTGCAGGGCCTTCCTAGGTTTGCTAGGTTTGTGGGCAGACATACTGTCATCCATTTGGGCAGAACGTAAGCAGAATTACTTAGTACAGAATTGGAAAGAGTCCATATTTCATTTCAGCCTGAGCTCTGTTTATGAACAGCCACCTGAGGACCTTTCAAAAGCCGTTTATCCATAAGAAATCTTGGAGAGAATACAAGTGAACTTTCTGGAAGCTGGCCTTTTGCTGTTAGGTTATTAATAACATGTGCTTCCTGGGTTGCTATTTCTCTTCCATGATGGGTAGGTGCCTTCAGCCACCCTGCTCACTGAAACTGCAAGAAATGCTGGGTCAAAACTGCTCTGTTTCCTGAGCTTTGGCTTTCCTGCCTCTCACTGGAAAGGTGGCAGAGTTCAGCTCTTTCTTTCCCTCCCACCTCAGCCTTTGCTGCTCCTCCTGTGAGGCAAAGGAATAAACCCTAGGCAGTGAAACTCCAACTTATCGGAGAGTTTAGTGGGCTGTAAATCAACTCTGTTACCCCAGAATGGACCTAGATATCTCTACAGAAACCTCAGGGTGTCAGTACAATGAATAAAATATTAGGAAGCCCATTGTATAAGACAGCGAGCAATAAAGATGCATTCCCATGTTCCTAAAGGAATTAGTTGAGTGATCAGATCTCAGTTGTTCTGGGTGGCCCTGGCCACTCTGTCTTCATAGGACATTTAAGAAGTGGAGTGTGTTCAGGAAAAGATCCAAAGCTTGGAACAAAGGGTTCCAACTTTAAAGGTTCTTTTGATTTCAGTTCAGCTCAGTGGTCCTTTATAGTCCTGGCATCTCTGTGTCTGGTTGTGAGCTTAAAAAAGGTGCTTCCTTTCTAAAGAAAAGAAAGGGTGGTCATGATAATGCACATTAAAGAGGAAGACTGGGCACACCTCTTCTGTCTCTCCACTATCCAGAGACCAAAGGGACAACCACTGAAATTTCTAAAGAGGAAGTTAATTATTATTATTTTTTTTTAATATTTTGTTCCATTTAAATTACAATGAAGACTCAAGGGGAGGGGGTGGGTACCAGACTATACACAAGTGGTAAAATACTATGCAAACAAAAGTGATAGGGATGATTTTCCCTTAATAATTAAGAAGTAATCCATCCATATCAGTACAGCATAACACATAGGTCCATTCCAAAGATTCATCCTGCACAGCTAGTTCCTTTGATTGCAGTCATAGATAATTTGAAAACAACTCTGCCTCAGCTATCAATCTTGGCCAACTGCATTAGGTTGTTACACAAGTCGGTACATTTTCAAGTTATGTCCTAAAACTGGTTCTACCCTGCTGTCAAAAGTGCATTTGTTTAGTGACCAGTAGCTGACCGTTTGTGATTTGTAACTTGGGAAGACCTTCAGGTCTCCTGTAGTTTTGGCATCTGTCATCTTGTTGTCCTAGAGGTCTCTGCTGCCCTTCTGAGGTCTTCCTCGGCAGGCTTTAACATGCCACTTCTGGCCAACACAACTATTGTTTTGTTAGTGCAGCCTAGTCCCTCTACAAAAATAATGGTCCATTAGGAGATACAGATATATGGCAATATCATCACTGTACTAAAAAAATTGTTTTACAACAGCCACATTAGTCCATCACAGGATACTGCTACTGCCAAGAACAAGTGAGAGAAGACATCAGACATCCATATAAAGATTGAGACTATCTAGAGATTGCATTAATAACAACTATAACTTTGGAAGGCAATACAGGCAATGTCAGGCAATACAGAAGGATAAATAACTTCAGCGGTTAAGCCAAAATCTACTAGGGGATGGGAAATGGCCTGGTGTTAGAATGGGAAGACTGCTCCATGACCTTTGAAGCACATAATAACAGCCCTTGAAAGGCACCCAGTACCACTTTCTGGATGTAACTTGGGTCTGGCTCCTTGCAACAACCTCTAAAAATGGCATTGAAATGGTGGATTCTCCATCCTTGCATAAAGATTGGAAGTTTTTTCCTTGAAAAGATATTTTGAATCACTCAGCCATTAACTAAGCATCTTGATTTACGTAGTTTAGACCAGGCAATCCCAGTGGTCCCTTCCAGGTCTAGAACTTCTGCCTGCTCTTCAACTCTCTGACTTCTCAGTAAAACTCAGGTGGGCAGAAAATCTGACTTTACTGAGTTTCCTTTCATTTCTTGTCTCCAGGAAGTAGGTTTCACTGACCTGTGGTGCTAGCCAGACACAGGAGGCTTTAAACTTGGGAAGAGAAAGGTCTTTGACTGAGCTTTTCTTCAAGCTCTTGCAGGGTCAGATGCTCTGCACTTGCTATTTTAATTGCTCGTCTGTAAAGACAGAACAGATATATAAAGCTTTAAGCCTATGGCTAATTCTGCCCTCCTCCATCACAGGGGAAACAGAAACTACTCCATACAGAAAGTCCAGTGGAAATCCTGCTCGTGTGGCAGGGAAGGCGGCTTGGCTTAGGTAAAAGGATTTGCCTTGCTCCCTCTGTCCTTCCACACCAAAGGGAATTTACACGGGCTGTGTTATCTTGCAGTGAAAGTTTTATTAGGGACGTGTATGCGCTACTGACTTCTGCTGCTTAATGTGTCTGTCTTTATGCTGCGCTGCAGGAGGGAGGAGGCAGCCTGAGGCACCTGGAAAAAAAAAAAAAAAAAAGGAAAAAAAGGTACAGAGAGGGAAGTGGGGACATCAGGGAACCATTTCTTTTGCTGGCAGGGGTCTGTGAAAGAAAGCTGGATGTAGAATAGAAAACAGCGTGTGGGGACTGGAATATATAGTGCCCAGCCTAGGAGAAGTGTTTTGTGTCCCTGTTTGCAGGGCTGGCAGACAGTGCTGTCGGACCACGGGGTGGCAATATTTAGACTCGGTGTGCAGAAGTTAGCCATTTGAGGGAGGCATGGTGTGCTCAGTGTGCGGAGGAGATAGAAACTAAATGACTTTGGTTACTGTCCCAGTTAATACTTCATGATTTTAATGCATTTCACACAAGGCTATCAGCCCCTCTGATGAAAACGGCAGTATGTCCAAGGATGAAAGTTGTATCCTTTCTGGACTTTTTCTTAAGTAAAGTCTATACCTGTGTTTATGTATCATATACTGTGTCTTTCCCACAAAGAAAACCAGCCACCTTTGGGTGAAAATCTCTTTATGTACTGGTTCCTATGAAACAATGATGTTTGATAGCAGAGTTGGAACCTCTTGATAAAGTTAAAATCTTTGTGGCTTAAAATGTACTGTTTTTTTCCTATGTGATGTCAAAGCTAGAAGGAGAAACTAGTACACCAGTGGTAAAAAACATGTATGTTTTTGCTAATGATGCCAAATAAATAACTTTTTTATAGTATATAGGAGCAGGACAAGAAATAGAGTACTGCTTTTCCTTAAATTACCTTTAAGAACACAGATCAAAATCTAAACTCCCCTTTTGTGTTAATGTTTGATTTTGGCAAACTAATGTCCATTGCTTATTTTTTTTTGATGTAGAAAAAATAAGGGTGCAAGTATGTTTAAGCCCTGTTTAGTTTTGCTCTCTGTTCTACATACACATTGCTCTAACCTGGATGGAGAGAGGGTGCTGATAGCTACAAGTACCCCGACAGCTTTATTTCCATCCTGAAACATGCGAATATTTGCCTGTGCTTACATACCTGAGGGAAGAACTTAGTGTTGCTTAATAAAGACCAAAAGTTTTATTAGCTATTCAGGCTTCAAACAGTCTTTCATGCAGTGGAGAATAAAACAAATATTCTACTGAGCTAAACAGTAGAGAAGTTATTGTGGATGATGACAGAGTTGAACTGTGCTGTAAAAAAAGCAGTATATAAGCAGAGGCTCATATATTTTTCTTTATGTGCTCACTCTTTGTTCCCTTAGTGAGAACCTTGACACAGATCAAGGGTTTCACCTGAGGATAAAAGGTCAGCTCTCAGCTGGCTGGCTACCTCAGGCATCCCTGAATATTCAGCATCCTGTGAGAACTTAGCACAGTTACTGAATTGGAAAGCTGACCTGTTTCTTGAAGCTGTAGGTTTGTATCTGAGAGCCGGTGAGCTAGCTGAGTTGAGCTGGAAACCTGTTGTTTAATTGTGGCTGGCATTGTGGGGTAGTTAATTGTTTTGTTTTGTTTTTTTTTGTCTCTTGTGAGTTTCTATAAAATGCCTGCTGCTTTAGAGAAACATTTTGTGTAATGAAGTAGTAAAAAGGTTTTGATATTTACATAGAATAGGCTACTTCATTGAAGAATGCCATTTTAAAAATGGAAGAGTTGTAACAGTGAGACATAAATGCAGCTCGACATAATAGGGAAGTATGGGCTTGTGGGGAATTACCTGGGATCTCTCGTCTTCTATTTAAAATGACCAGCACAGCATGTCTTCAGCAGCCGTTATCCTGACAAGGACTAATATGCTGGGTTTTCACTAGAATTTATTATGTGAATTTACAGAAGAACAGTTCTTGCCCTCTCTATGCAATTTGACCTAAAACTTTACACTAGCGCAGTTTCACTGGCTTGCTGTTGGACTAGCAGAGTAAGAATTTAATAAAAGAGGCTTTTAGGCTGAACTGTAAAGGTACAGTGAAAACTGAATTAAGCCTTGCAGTGAGGACACTCATTAGCTGACTATAAGGGCATTCAGCAGGTAATATTAACTTAATTTTATATAATATGAAACTCTCTCAAGGTCCCTGTTGTCTAGACATCCATGGAAGACCTTGGGCCAGTATCTCTGGTGCGGAGTGCACACTGCTCTGGAGATGTGCTCTGGTTGTCCAGCCAGAGGCACTGGTGCTGGATGAGTGACTCCTGCTCAAGGAGGACTCCTCTGGTGGCAGAGGGAAAGTATAAATGCTATTGTGTCAAAGCTCTTGATTTTGGCACAGGGAACATCTTCATTTCAAGGCCAGTTTGGATGTGGCTTTGAGTGACTCAGTCTAGTGGAAGGTGACCCTGCCCAGGGCAGAGGGGTTGGAACTAGATGATCTTTAAGGTCCCTTCCAACACAAACCCTTCTATGATTTATCACCATTACAGGATGAGCTGTGGTTCAAACACAAAATGAATGCCTTTGACCAATGTGAGCTGTGGTTAGGGAGCTGCTGCCCAAATCATCCAGCAGTGGGAAGATTAAGTGGCTCCATCCAGAGAGAGAGACACAAAACTGATAATATTAACATGACAGGCCCAGCTGTGCTTGCCACCTGCGAACTCTTTGGTCTGGGAGCCTCTGACAGCAGCTGATTAAAAGAGATTCAGGAATGACTTCTTCATTAGTCACTCAGAGGTAGCTGCTATGCAGAAGTGGGAGATTGTAGTTGCTAAAGAAGAGCTAAAGTATCTGCACACCTTTTGTAGGCTGGGCCTGAAAAAGCATCTCCACAGATCCTTTCACTTTAATGCTAGGTTTTCATTGTATGCCTTGGTAATATCCTCTTGGCTGAGTTATTGCCATCTCTGCCATCTCAGATAGCTACTTGCTGCTCTCTCACCCTGCTGCATCTTGGCTGGCACATAGAAGTTCCCTGTCACACAGCCCAGCCTTTTTAACACGTGTCTGCAGAAGCTGTTTACCTCAGGTATCTTATTTCTATTATTGTTTCGTTTTCTGTTTACAAGGAGACAAAACTTCAGTGACCACTCTTCATAAAAGGAAATGGTACACTTGCTCCCTGTGCTGCTACAATCTTCCTCCACATCAATTTCCAGTTGCTGTTCTGGTCCTGTGAGGCTGTGGCTGAACAGGGCAGCCTGCTCTCATTTAAGTAGAGCGGCTTGCCCACATTGTTTCCGGTACTGAAAGAGAACAAAACTGAGCTTCTAGACAATACTGTATCGTCTCTGTAACTGGCCCTGAATCCTGCTGGATCCAGCTGTCAGTGGATTGGAAAATGCCCTTTGCAGTCTTGGAATAAAAAGTAACTCTCTGTTTCTTTGTTGCTGGATCCCCCCATGGATCCTACTTAGCAGGAGTATTCAGTTTCTATTTCCAACTTTCATGTTGGTTTGACACATCGGCTTGAAGGAATCCAAGGTAATTTCTGTTTAAAGAGCACCCTGGTTTTGTCTACACATAAAACCACTAAAGTGAAAAATGCATCAGACAGATCTGAACAATCTTGGACCCCTAGGGAATTTCTCTTCATCTGCAATTTTCGTCTCCTTTTTCATCACCTGCAAAGAAAATGTGTAGTCACAGCAAAAAACCCAGCAGCAGCACTCAGGTTCAGACAAACAGTCCACAAGGACACATGGCAGAAGTGCCAGTTACTTGGTTTCCCTAGATGCCCTGAGCTTCCTCAAAGGCTTTCTTTGCTGCTGAAGGAGCTGGGCTCTGGAGAAATCAATACACCTCTACTTTAAGTTTAGGAAGAGAGAAAGGAGTAAATTACAAATTCAAAAGATGGTTTGTAGGGAATTTCTTTTTTTTTCACCTTGTACCTTGCCTGTAATCTCAGCTGTGGTGATACTGACATGTTGCTACAGGATAGTTCCATGGAGTTTCCATATATCAAAGTGGAGATGCCAAAATATGCTGAGAATGTGAGCTCTTTGGAAAAGGGACTATATCATATTCAGCTGCCAGCACAGTTGAGTTTTCTCCATGACCAAGATCCTAGGTAAGAGATCAAAGAACCACAAATAACAAAAATCTTTGAGCAAGGAACCACCTCATTCCTTATGTAGCAGCCAATATCGAAGTAGTGGCTGGCAGTTAAAGGAATCCTGTATTTTGCTGAATCCCTACTGCCACGCAAAAGGACTTTTAAGCATTTCCATGCTTTGCTGAGCACTACCGAGTAACCGCAGTGCTAGGCAGAGCCCCCAGCCCCCAGTGCTTTTCAAATGTCTGTGCACTTTATGTAGCCTGAGTATTCCTCGGTGCAGAGATTGGTCTTCTGAAAAGGAAATGCTTCATTTCATCTGATATCCCATTAGTTAGGCATCTCAGATCTCTCAGTAGCAAACGCTTCCTCCATCAATGATGATTTAAATTCCCATTTATCCCTTTCAGTAGAAGGCAGCAACCAAGACTGGTTTGTTTGGTATTCCTTTTCCCACTGACATAGATGTCGCACTTTGCCTACCGCAATTAAGTGCATTTACTTCATGGGTTTTCAATTTTCTTCTGCAATTATTAAAACTGTGTAAAATATGAGGTGCCAACTGATGTGCTATTGTTTCATTGCTACATTAATAGGGTAAGATGGAAACCAGTTCAAACTCTTGCCTCAGATTATCTCTCTACTTTGATTATGTCTATAAAGCAAAAATAGCAACAAGCAGATGTGAAATGAAGGAAGTGGTGGAGTCACCATCTCTGGAGGTGTTCAAAAAACCTGTAGATGTGGCACTTCACTACTGAGCTGACCAGATAATGTGAATGGTCAAAGACATGGAGACACATGTAATTTCTGAATGTCGTATGGGCTGAAGCCATGTTTATGATTTTTGGTCCCTAGTAGGTAAAAAGTAGAGTTTGAAATGTATAATGTATCTTTTTATCAATGTTCTCTGTATTTGTCTTTGTCACAGCTTTTGAGCAATCCTTAATGCTCATTGCTAGGAGGTTTCCTCCCTGGTTAGAGACAGTATTGCTCTTATGGTGTAGTTCTGCTATCTTGCTTTGTAACTCTCTGTTTCTCCCAGCTGGAGGAGAAGTAATAGTGATAAAACATCTGGTGCAACTTTCGATGAGGTCATTAAGCCTTTTGTCCTTATCATGAGTGTTTAAAACCTATTTATGTTCTCTGTGAAAGCAAGAGAGATCATTGCTGGAATTTGACTTGAGTTTTTTAGACATTGGAAAGAGGAAAGGGAGAGTGTTGTTGGTAATGAAAAATGTGTTGAATTTAAAGTTCATTCTAGAATAGTGCAGTGTTTGGACAGTTTATAGCAAATACAGATGTAGCTGTTTCTGAACTGTGATATGTAATAATTTTGCCTCAGAAATTTACACCTGAATTCTATCATGACTCACCAAAGTATCTTGAAATAACAATTTTTGGAGACTAGGCCAACCTAATTTTGTATATAAAACAGCAGAAACTCTCGTGGTTCTGAAGCGTTTGGTCTTGTATTAGCCAGGGACTTCAAAGAGCCTGGATCTTCTTTCATGGAGTCCCTCAGGGAATCCTTACAGATTATTGAAAATGAAATGGGTTTGCAGGAATGTATGCTGAAAAAAAGCATCATATAAGGTGAGACCAAGAAACCATCTTTGAAGTGCTGTATAAATTGGATACGTAAATTGGATATATAAATTGAAACACACTTTTCAGGTACTCAGTCCTCCTTATGTTCTCCAGATGTAAACAAGAGATGTAACTTTTATTCATGGTTGCTTATTTCTTTTTGTCTTCTGTACCTTTGAGCATTGTTAGATATGGTATCTAATATGCTGTGTTTTGATATTGTATTAAAAGTGCAAGTCTGCTGAGAAAGATCACATAAACCTAGTAACAATATTCCCATCTTCTGAAGGAAGTAGTAGAAGACAATATGGCATATTCATAAATCAATTTAGAATATAGTTTCTGTACCACCAGAAGACACTACTCTCTTCCCTAATGGAAAGAGATGATAATTTGCCTCACATGTCACTTGCATTCCATAAAGCATTGCTTTCATAACTTGTAATTTCATTTTAGCTTAAAGGAAGAGCTGACCTGTATTGTTTTATTTATTTTTTTTTTCCTTCTGAGTTGTTTTTTTGTTTTTTCAGAGAAGCGGTACAATAATGAACAAATCAACTGTTGTAGTAAAGCTTCAGTAATATACTTCAATTGCTTTATCTGTTGGCTGAAGTCAGAGTGTTGCTGTCTATAAAAGAGCATAAATTACTTTTCTGTATAATAGCCAAACCAGACAGGCATCCTCAGTCTTCATTTCAGTGCAATGCTGATGCCAGAAATAAATACTGTGTTACAAAACAATTCTTAAACAATATTGTGATTATGCAATACCTCTGGTATATACTTTTTTAGTAACTTACCATACATATTTTCTTAAAATTACCACAGGAATGAATTAATTCTAGAAATACTAACAAACTACCTGCCCCTGTTAGCTACCTCCTAAGTTAGTTTCTTAAAACTATGGGAAAAAATATCTTGCTAGCAAGAAGTGCCATGCCCATAATTGTGGGATCTGTCTATAGTTTCCCATCTTTTCAAAGAAAAGGTGAGTTTTGGGACCCTGGTGCTTTGTTTGTGCCATGTTCACCTCATACCATACCCTACAAAGTACTGTCCTTCTGAAACTGAGGCTCCACGATCATTAATATCAGCTCTGGCATCTGAGATGCAGCAGGATACATTTTACTCAATTGTGGGCACATGATTGCATTTCTTTTGAGTTAGTCATGCTATGTGACAGTGCTGACTTTAAGGTTTTTATATCGGCCTCATAGTGGCTGCTGGAGCCACTCTCAGCCGTAAAGCATCCTATAAAAAAAATCTTAGCCTATTAAAGTCTTTGAATGCCTATGCATTAGAACCTGGAGGATGTGTCCTTAGTGGATTTGCGGCTCATGTGGCTGGTGTACTTCTCATCTTGCAGGGGCAGCTTTAAAACCCAATTTACTCTTTGCTTAATCATGACATGTCCCTGCCAGTAGACCTGTTAGACACTGGGTAATGCCCGTTCTCAGGTAGACTTTAGCCTCTCTCAGCCACTGCCAATGAAATACATTGGTCTTTGAAGTTTATCTGTCCCACAAACTCACCACATCAAAGTTACCATGTTGAATGGAACACCTCTCCTATGAAGAAAGGCTGAGAGAGCTGGGGTTGTTCAAAGAGTTGGAGAGCTGTTCAGCCTGGAGAAGAGAAGGCTCTAGAGAGACCTTATTGCAGAATTTCTTTTTTGTGAAATTTTGAAAAATAACCAGCACTAATAATCTCTCACATGTGCCTGGAATGGATAGAGGCCGAAGGTCAAAAGGCATCAAAATACATTTCTAAATATAATCACGCACTCATAAATACAAAACAGATGTACTCTGGAGAGGAGGGTTAGCCATGGTTTAAAATTTAGCTCAAAGTATATAAAGTCCAAATACAGGATAAAAGACAACAGGTATCCACAAAAAATATGAGTAGAGTTCAAAAAGATACCTTCTGACTGTGTAATACAGTGATCAAAATCATATGAAATCATTTTCCAAAATCCAGGCAGGAGGATGATTTTTAATATGGTTGCATGGATGAAAGTGCAAGAGGACTATGCAAATTTTTTTAATTCTCACTTTAAATGCAGATTTAGGAAAAAAAAGTTATGACATTTGAATGCTTTTTATTGGGGTTCAGTATTTGATTAAATACTAATAACCATTCACTATCTGTATTTAATAGTCAATATTTGAAATTAAAACTCTGTAAAGTATAGAGTGCAAACTTTTGTGTTATCATATCTGAACACTGAACAATTATATAAATAATGTTTTTATCTTCCACTTAGGTAAGAATACACTCTTTTTATTTTAAGAATGTGAAGACAGAAACTTCACCATTTTTCTATGTGTTACCGGGGTAGCTGATTATTAATTCAGCTAAGGAAAAAAAATGAATAATATGTCAAAATAAACCTTAACTGGTCTATATATAGACTTACAATCTATTTAACTTAATATGTGCGAGTTAGTAAAATGGATGGCAGGATCAAAAGAAGTCAATGATATATTCCTGTGAGCATTTGACTTTATTTAGCCTAATTATTAACGTACTTGTTATTTAACAAGTCAGGTAGCATGAATACATTAACCTGCTCTTAATTTTGTTCATGTACATTGACTATCATAGGTAATTCAAGAAACAGCCTCAAGGATATGATAGTCAACATCTTCAGTTTTAGCTATTCCTTTCAGTATAAAACTTGGTTATAACTGTGCTTTAATAGCTCTGCAACATGCTTGCTCTTGAGACGATTCCGTGATGATGCTCTTCCTTCCTGTGATTCGATGTCTCCCATGGGTGTGCTGCTGGGTTTGCTGTCTGCAGTTATTCAGCTTGGCTGCGATTGCTCTCTGAACGCTGAAAGTACTGAATCAGAGACCATTCGGTATTATAGTCCACAAAATAAACATTTTTTTTTTTTCATGGAGGGTGCTAAAATAGAAGGATAGGTTTACAGTAGAAACTAATCTTCAAAGTCCCTCTTACGGCTTTCTCGTGTCAAAACGTCCACAGCTTATTAATATAAAAACCTGTGAGCTATGTTCTAATTTACTTCAACATTTAGTTGTAAGATATTTGACGTATTTCTGCCACAGGCTTTCCTGTTGTTTATCAGCTATTATTACATTTCATAGTTTACAGCAATTTTTATTATATTTGAGTTTTTATTAGAATGTAAAAAATTACTAGGAACTGTAAAAATAACCTTGATATCAACCTGTAAGATTCTTTCAGCTGCTCCCACTGTGTTGTGGATTCTCTGATAGGGTTCTTAGAGTAAAAATATTTTGTTTCTGTTCTTGATATTGTATAGCAAATTTCTTCTTCATTAACTGACATGCGTTCAGTTTGTACTTCTGTCATATTTTCTGTGTAATTCCACAGTTTATTTCTGTCAGATTTACTCTTTTGTGTTCACACAGAAAATACAGGCCTCTCTAATACCATCTCTTTCATGATTAATCTAGTTTTATAAAATTAAGCATGATTTTGAACATTTCATTCAAAGCAAATCACCAGAAAACTAAATGGAAAACATTATCCTTGGAAATCTACAGATCGAGCTGAACAGGTAACTGCTAAACTTGGCTGCTTATCTTAGCAGGTAACTGCTAAAACTCTTACTGATTGTCAGTAAATAAGTATAAATCTATGTGTCCTTAAAGCAATCTGCACTTTATTACCAAAAAAGAGGTGGAGAATTCCTTCCGGCATGCAGATTTTAATAAAGTTGCTCCAATGCTGCAGGTTTAAACATGCATGAGAGAATCTCTATGTCTTATATTATAACTAAAATACTTCTTTTTTTTTTTTTTCTGTGAGTACCTTGCAAAAGAAGAATCTATTTTTTCAAACTCTCATTAACTGTATATATATACATAAACATGTCAAATAAAGGAAAAAAGTTGTTCTTAGCGTCAACCTGTCCCACTAAAATAAATGTCTAATGTAACACAACTGCACTTTGTTTTTATTTCTACTAGAACTGAGCTGTGTCAGGTAACTGCTGAATGACTGGGTATATTATGAAGTGTATGAGTGTTTGAGGTGTACTGAGACTCACAGTCGAAAAGGGCTCTGACTGTATAACAAAACTAGCAAAGGCTGGACAGAGGCCACAATTAAATTCTTGCTCTGGGACCAGTGGCTGACTCAGTTGCTTACTGTCCTCAGCAGTCACAGGAGTATGGGGCAGAGAGGGAAAGGCAGTGGCGCTGTCCCACTCTCCATTTGGACCCAGTGTGGCTTCATGGGCATCCGCCTGCCGTACTCTCGGGATGGCACCCAGCCCTTTCCAGCCATGGGTACTGACTTCCCCTCACTAGAAATGGGAAAGGCTTTTCTGGCTTTCATTGGGTTCTGCTGCCTGCCATTTCAGGAATCTTTCTAAATTTTTTTTTTTGTGTGTGTTATTTTATGTTTCAAGTGATGGCTACCTTCCCTCATGTCCACAGGAAGATCACTCCATCCCCGAATACAGCCCGCTGCCAGTTACTTTTTCCTGTTGCTAAAGCTAACTCTGCCTGCAGCTGTGCTGCATCCCTGCAGACCCCCAGTAAGTTTCTGTGCCCTCCGCACAGCTCCTCCACAGCTGATGACTGTGTGTGCGTTTTTTTCCCATTGGAGTGGTCCAAAATGAATTTACACAAGTGACATCTGTACATAATTTGTGCATAATTTGGCATTATATGTGCATGTGTAAATCCTTATATAAATATTTACACAGTTTGCATATCTACATGATTCTGAGGCAGCTGAAGAAAGCCTTTTAAAACCAGAAATGTGGTATTAAAGGACCCAAAGCCAATGCTGCAGGACGTGGCATAATCTACTTCAGTTACTACTAAATTGCGTTGCTGTCTCATACTGGGTTGTGAGGCTGGAGAAAAGACAGCCTGTCCAGTTGGTCCTAGGTCTTTGGAGTGCCTTTCTCTATTAGCTGTGTCTAACGGCAGAGACCTCACAACAGCAGAAACCTCATTTTCTGGAGCTGGGCCTCCTCACGGAATGGGCACGTCTTGTAGCTGTCCAGGCACTGTAACAGTACAATTAGGAGACTTTAGGGCCTGCTGTTGTTCCTCGTGGTTACTGAAGTGGCAACGATCACCAGGAGCCCCAAGAAGATAAGAAAGTGCTTTTCACTGGACAGGCTAAGTTTGGTCAGAGTGTCCAAGGTGAGCGCATGAAACCCATCTGAGTCAGGCAGAGGGCGATGCAAGTCCGTTGCAACCCACGATGCTGCCTCTGCCTGCTGAATCTCACCTGCTTTCCTTCAGTTCCGCTGCTGCTGCACACTAGGATGGAAAGCGGCTTTTTTTTTACCCCAAGGAGAGTTGCACACCATCAAAGCAAACTGGGGTCAGGCTTTGCAAGTGACCCATACGGCTTCAAGCAAGCAAAGTTGCTTCTTAGAGTTTCCCACTCCCTGTGTCTCTTCTCTCCATCTCATCTATTTATTATAAAGCCTTTGAGGTGGAATATTACCTCTGGTGTTCAGAAACTCCCAGCAGTGGGCCTCAGATTTTGATCACGGTTGCTGAGGCAGTGTTTTGAATCTGTGGTCCACTGACCCTTGATGGTTCAAGAATTGCTTCTAAGGGAGTGATGGAAAACAGAGAAGAACATAAAACCTGTTTTTGAAAGGCTTTACCCAATTTGCTAGGGGTGGCAGCTCCGCTGCAAGTTTTGCAGGAATATACATAAGCAAAGGTTAAAGCCCCCTTTTATAGGGTGTGGTGAGTGCAAACTGGTAACAGGAATAAAGAATTTGGTTCACTTTACAATATCATGTTATCTAGTATTTAAAGACTATGCATCTATGTATGGTGTGGGTTTTTTTATACAAGCACAAGCAGAAGTACATGTGTATTTGTTTTCTATTTGTCTATTTTCTATTCTTCTAACATGAAATAGTGCCTGCCAAAGCAATCAGCTCAATTTGTACCACATGTGTTTTCTAGGGGCAGATTGACTTTATTTATTGATTGATTGATTGATTGATTTATTTCTTCTTTTTCCCAGCATTTTTGTCAAACCTTGAAGACCAGCACCGGAGTACGTGTCTTTACTGGGCAGGTGCCCCAGAGCTGCTGTCCTCAGACGCCCGCCACAGCTGCAGCACTGGGGACCGGCTTTGCTGCTTCTGCTCTGGGCTCTCGATTGGGAATCCTTTCGAGAGAAGCTGCCTTTGATTACTTGCTGTAGAGACAATTTTAAAAGCTGTTTTGTTTTGTTTTTTTTTTATTTTTCTTTCTCTGAACTCCCTCTCCTGGCTGATAATGGAAGATATATGTATGCTGAGTCAGTTTTTCTGTACCCTCAGGAATTAGGCAGCTGATGTGGAGGATGCTTTACAGCTGGCTCACAATAACTCTTGCACAGCAGAGTGATGGTGCTTGCAGGGGAAGCGCAGCTGGCTCCAAACAAGGTTCCCAGCTTTTTTTTTCCAGTCAATGCACCTGTGAAAATGGAAATTATTGGACTGAACTTACCCTCTCTCCCTCCTTCACCTACCTAACAGCTGTATCCCTCACTCCAGAGGTGAGGTTAAATACAGAGCAGTAATTTCTGGACTGACCTTGCTAGCACAGATCTGACAGATGTTTTCTGCTGGGCTTCTGGACCTTACTTGTAAAGCGTTTGAGCCTGCCTCCTTGACACTGCTATAAATTACTTATTTTTATTTGCTAGTTTAAAAATAATATGAAAGGTGGCATTCAAATTAAAAGACAGTACTAATGTAACCCAGGTGATAGGTGTGGACAGACCATTGCAAGCAGTTTGACTGTTTGTCAGCTGAGCCTTACCTCCCATGATGTTAAGATACCTCTTCTGGCCCTGAGGATGGTTTAAGTCTCAAGATTCTGTGGCTCTGCACGAAGCAAGGAGTGAACAGTTGGATGGTTAGTACAGCTCAGATGACAAATGGCAAACCATGCAGCACTATAGCTCAGCTGCTACAACTACTTCAGCCTGCAAAATAGTTGCAAGCCACCAAAAGGCATAAAAAGCCCAGTTCCTCTATACATCTGTACCTCTGTGCTCTGAAGGATCCTGTGGGTCTTTCTCTGCATACTCAGGCATATCCCCTAGCTGCTGAAGAGCAGCTAAGCATTCACGCTAGCCCAGAACCCATCCTGGCACACTCCCTCCAAGCTCCAAGCATCACTGCCACTTTCTCCTGTGGCCTGCTCTGCTCTCCTGTCCTGTGGAGCTCCTGAATTTACCGCTATCCTCCAGCAGGACCTTGAGGAAAGGTTCCTCACCTGGCAAACCTGAAAACACTATCTGGTTTCCGATGTTGGAATAAAAATTTCCATCATAAACACTGAATAGGCACTCCAAGGAAATGAGAGAGGAGACTATTTCAAGAACGATTTTATCAAAAGGGTCATACTTGGTTGCCTGTGTTAAGAGAAGGTGTAAGCCATCTGTAAGGCTCTCTTCACCATCCCTGGCCGGACCAAAAGGTTACGTGTGTCTCCTAATGCTGCACAGGGCTCCTGATAAATGTGTGGGTTACAGCTTAATCTTGGGAAGTATATCCAGCAGAAAACACACTGTACACGTTAACGTAATGTTTTTGTGCTTCTTTCAGTCTACACAATAATACTCGAACCCCTCTGAACGGCAGACAATAGGTACTCAATAACACCATGGAGCAATTTGCTTTTTTGAGTTCTCCCCTTTGCAATCACTGGCACGCTGCAACACAAGGCAGCTGATGGCTACCTTGCCTTTCTAATCAGGTCGCAGATTACTGCATCCCACGGTGGCAGCTGGCTGCGCTGCAGACTGCTTCCCCTAGCTCTCATAGCAATTGGGTACTCCATTTTCTTCAGAAGCCACTTTCTTCTGCATAAACTAACTTTTCTATATAACTTAAGTGACCACTGTCTAAAATGTGCTTGAGTATTTACATATCCGTTCCCAAAAATACTTCAAGGGATACTTTATCTAAATTTCCTGTGTGGCAATCACTGCTGTTTGCGGCTCTCTATAGTATATTAAGTGAATTTATTCTCCTGTTCCACAGTTGGCTACTCAACATCAGTCCCTCTCAGGAGTCAAGAGCTGAGGTAGGATTCTGATCCGATAAATGGATTAAGAGGTCTGAACTGGTATTTGGACACATGTAGACCTCTAAATCCAGGTCTCAAAAAAAAACATCTCACTTGTCACTGGGACTCCAGGGAATTTTCTCCTTGTTGTATTTATCAGGTTTGCTGTACCTAAAAGTGTTCCTACAGCCACACCCAGGGTCCTTTCTCTATTTTGAAGGCCACAGAGCTTGATGTCTGACCCAGTGCAATGTCCAACCAGTTTGCAGCAAGGGGTTTACCTGGAGGTGCCTCTCAGGGGACCTGACGTGGTGGGACACTGCTTGAGGAGAACATTTCCTCCCACAAGGCCCTTGGCTGCTCGTGTGTTTAATATTGTGGGATAGAGATTAGAAAAAAAATATTCATTGCTATGATCAAACTCAGTTCATTTATACAGCCTTTCAGAAGGCTTTCTGTACTCAGTTAAAACCTAGGCTGTATTCTTCAAGGATAACATTTACCATTTCTCCCCACCCACTCTATTTCAGAAAATACCTGTTTTAATGTACATTGCTGCCGGGCAAGTATCACTAATTGCTACAAGTCACAATGTTTACAAAAAATCAATACAAAAAGAAACAGCAGCTGAAATGGAAATGGAGGAGTCTTGCCAACAAAGTCCCTTCTTAGCTAAAATCAACTGAAAAAAAATTTGCTTCTTGCATAGAAATGTCTTTTATTAAGTCTTTATTTTTGTTTAATCTTTACTTACAGTAGTCGGAGAGGAGTAGGATTATGGAGGCAGGATGAGCAGTTTGCCCTTCTGCCCTGTCCAGCTCTGGAGTCCTCTAAGCATGGGTGGGATGGAGACAATGCAGATGCATGATGACCTGCAAAGCAGCATCTACACCCCAAGAGAAGCTGGGGGGTTGGTCTCACTATTTGTAAGTAGGGAGTAGTATGTGTTTGACTTAGAAAAATAGGAAGAAGAGGAGAAAAACAAGATGTTACTTTTTGCTAATATATAACTTCTCTTCCCTGATCACTCTTCCTTCATGATGGGACAGTTAGTGAACGGTTACATTTGTCTCCTGGTCAATCTGCATTTATGTCTGCAGGACTACTCCTTACATGAGACACAGTGAGGAAATATACTGGAGTCAAGTTTTTCTTCAAGCACTCTATGTGATTTACAATAGCTTTTAAAGACTTGCAAGTTCTTTGATTTATGAACCCATAGCTTGAACTTCATCCGTAGGTATATAAAACACAAACTGATTAAAAAAAAATTTTAGAAAAATAACTGTTTTTTCTTTTTTTTTTTTTAATGTAGAAAGGAACTGGTATTTACACCAAATACAATTTGGAAAACACAACTGAAACAGAATATATACAGTCTTACATACAATCGATTGTCTGCAGGTCAAATAAAGAACTGGAAAAATGAGACTTTTGTACCACAAAGAGAGATGAATACCTTTCAAAATAGCAAGTGCCAGAAACTTCGCTGCTGTGCTTGTGCCATTATTATGTTGTTAAGGAAACTGCTGAAGGTTCTTCATTCTCCCATGATTTATTCTGCAGTTAGATAAACCTTGTGAAATCTCTTTATATCCGCTAAGAAACATATAAAGAATATCCAATAATTTATTAAAGACAAAACTGAACTGAGTAAATAAATATGTGATGAACCCAACCTCTTTCTGTTTACAAGTTGTTTGCAAACTGATTACAAACCAGTCCTGGTTCTGGTCAGGACAGAGTTAACTTTCACCTGAGCTGGGAGAGGAACTGGAGCTGGTGGCACCTGTGGCTGAGGATTACAGCTGGGATAGGTTACTAATTAGCCAACAGCTGGGATAATTTACCCAAATTGGCCAAAGGGCTGTTCCACACTCTGTGGCATCATGGTCAGTATATAAAGTGAGGAGGGTGCTGAGGGGAGGTTCCTGCTATCCAGGGAGCTGGGCATCAGGAACCACTGTGAGCTACTGCACTGTAAATGATGTATTTAAGTATTGGGGGTTTTTTTGTTTGTTTCTATCTGTGTTTTCTTTTCTCCTGTTCTCTTAAACATTTTTTATCTCAATCCATGAGTTTTGCCTTCTTTTCTATACCGGTTCTCGTCCCCATCCTACTGGAGGGTGAGGTGAGTGAGAGGCTGCGTAGCTTGGCTCAGAGTGAGGCAAAACTCAGCCATTTTGGCACCCAATGTGGGGCATGATGGGTTGAGATAACCACTGATCTGACTTAGTGGCTTGAAAAAAATTCTGTTATACACACTTATTGTATCAGTTATTATTTGTTGGTTATGATGTTGCAGGGTTCATCACCTGCTTCATGCCAAGGAAGAACTCAGCAGGAGGACTCTTCATTTTCCTTCAAGGAAGAACTCATAAATGAGATGATAACCACCTGATCTCTGTCCCTGAGTGAGCTGCCAGACATGCAAAAAGATTTCAGCCATTATCCAGGTGAGAACATTGTCAGCTGGCTGCTCTGTTGGTACAATGGGGCCAGTAGCCTGGAATTAGAGGCCAGAGAAGCTAGGCAGCTGGGATCCATTTCTAGAGATGGGGGCATTGGGAAAGCATTTGGAAAAGGGATACAAACCCTCAGCCTCTGGAGGCAACTCCTGTCAGGTGTGAAGGGAAGGTATCCTTTCAAGGAGAATGTAATATGTCATCCAGGCAAGTGGACCACCATGGAGAAGAGTATCCAATACCTGAGGGAATTAGCAGTGCTGGATATCATTTATAATGACCTGGACAATGATCGATTATCTGAAGATCCAGATGAAGTCAAGTGCACATGACAAATGTGGTGGAAGTTTGTTTGAAGCGAACCATCATCATATGCAAACTTATTGGCACTTATGACCTGGAAAGATGGAGAGGAACAAACAGTGGATGAAGTGGCTGGCCAACTCTGGCAGTATAAAGAAACTCTCTTCCTCCCTATGGGCCTGTGTCTCTGCTGTGGAGGAACTGTCCCAGGAGTTCCAGCAATTCAAAGAAGATATGTCCTACTCCCCACAGGTACGGGCCAATATTTCAACTGCTAGGAGTGGATGTTCCCGCGCTCAAGAGAGACTGTGCACATGGCAAGGTACCCTGTGGTTTACCTTGCATGACCAAGGAGAGGCCATGAGGAAGTGGGATGGGAAACCTACCTCAGCCCTAGAGACATATGAGTGTGAAACTATTCAGGGGAGAAACTATTGCAAACGGAGGTTTTCCCTGCAAAATTGCTGGACCAGTCTCTGATAGGCAGAGTAGAAGGAATGGCTTTACTTCTCACCTTCTCAAAGGGTCTCCTGACACATATTTACGAGAAATTAACAATGAATACAGTGTCCAGGATTAGAGAGGCCCTGCCTCCAGCCAGGAGAACTGTGTTTATTAGACTGTGTGGATCTGAGGGTCTGGCATGTCAGACCCACAAGAATATAAAGCTCTAGTGGACACTGGTGCACAATGTACCTTGATGCCATCAAGATATAATGAGACAGAACCCATTTGTATTTCTGGAGTGACAGGAGGATCCCAACAGTTACCTGTATTAGAGGCTGAAATTACCCTAACAGGGAACGAGTGGGAAAACCACCCCATAGTGACTGGCCTAGATGCTCCATGCATTCTTTGTGTAGATTACCTCAGAAGAGGGTATTTCAAGGACCCAAAAGGGTACCGGTGGGTTTTTGCTGTAGGTGCTTTGGAGATGGAGGAAATTATACAGTTGCAGTTGTCCACCTTGCCTGGTCTCTCAGAGGATCCTTCTGTTGTGGGGCTGCCAAGGGTTGAGGAACAATAGGTGCCAATTGCTACCACAACTGTGCACTGCCGGCAATATCGCACCAACCGAGATATAATAGGGCAAAACCCATCTGTATTTCTGGAGTGATCGGGGGATCCCAACAACTAACTCTACTGGAAGCCAAAGTAAGCTTAATGGGGAATGAGTGGCAAAAGCACCCTATTGTGACTGGCCCGGATGCTCTATGTGTTCTTGACACAGACTATCTCAGACAAGGGTATTTCAAGGACATAGAATCATAGAAACAGCCTGTGCTCTGTCTCTGTACTGGTTCATGGATGGTGGCAAATACACTGTGCGGGTGGTTAAAAAGTGGCAGCATAGAGGCAAACCCATGTGGGCTGCTGCAGTGTGGCAAGATATTGCCGCTTGGCTAGAGAATCTGGTTGTAAAAGTCATGTAGATGCCCATGTACCCAAGAGTTGGGCCACTGAAGAAAGTTGAAACAACCAGCAAGTGAATTTGAAGTGTCTCAGGTGGATCTGGACTGGGATAATGCTTGAATTATTTTTAGCTCTGTGGGTGTGAGAGACTGAACTGTAGAGTCTTTGTCTCAAACGATTGCTTGGTCAAGGGAGAAATTCCTCCAACTACCAGATAAGATAAGGACCACGGAGACCCCTGGGTTGAAATTGTTTATCTAAGTGGGATGTTCCTCTGACCACTAGACAAGATAAGGACAACTGCAAGGCTGCAGAGACGCCTGGTTTGTGATTTATGTGACAACTGTGTGAAGAGCAGGTCCAGGCTTGTAAAGTGTGTGCACAGGTACAGAAACGTGAAGACATGCAGCTGGTCAGAAGCTGCAGCCTTTGAGTGGGGATAAAAGGACTGCTGAGACAAGCCCTCACTGCGATTGCCCACTGCGTGAGGGATTTCAGTGATGGTCTGGGTAGGATCACTGTGGGAAATGACAAGTTGCACACAGCTGTGAGAACAAGACCTTGGAGAGGGAAGCTAGGAAGGCTGTTATCTTGGAGAGGGGAGCTAGGATGGTTGTTATCGAGCAGTATGTTGCTGCTATCTGGGAACCGCTGTTGGCCAACAGGGCCCGTACTTGACAGGCCTTGCTGCATGCGCTGGCCACACGTGCATCAACACCTGGTCAGTACTCTGCCACTGAATCTGCTGAGGGTATAAACAGAGGCGGCTTGGAGCAGAGAGAGAGAGAGAGAAAGGACCCAGAGCACACTCTATGAACAATGGGGGTTGCCCTGGAGGTGTTGCGCCCACGTCCCTTCTCTGCTCTGTCCCTGCTGATCATCATCCTCCTGCTCAGCAGTGTCTCCGGCTTAGTTGGGTTGGTAAGACTCTCATAAAGGGAAAACAATATGCTGGTAACTGCTTATTCAAGGCTATAATAGAGCAATAAATACTGTTGTGCTTTTAAATGTCATATGCTGGGTGAACTTTGTGCATAGGAATCCTATGAACCGCCGCCAAAGATAAACCCTGGCATGACTGACCACCACCAAACCACCACAAAATATGGACCCCTGGGACACTGATACCTTCTCCCACTGCCAAAGCACTGAGAGATTTGGACCCCCAGAACTCCACGGATTCATGGTGGTGACTGTTCTTGAAACTCTATCTGAAATGCTTGCTTAATTTCTGCCTTTTATTTTTACTCTGTCCTATCACTACCATCATTCACATTTTTATAATAAAACTAAGTCTGTTTGCATAGCATTTGACCTCGTTTGTGTCTTAATCTTGCTCAAAGTGATCAAACCTGCAGTGAGAGATTGATCTAGCTGCCCCTAGCCTCCTGGACTCATCTGAGGTCTGCTAGAATGCAAGGGGGCTTTCCTCTCGTCCCAAATCGGATCATAACAGTGGGCCTCGTGACACCTCAGGCCATCAGGGAA
This sequence comes from Tetrax tetrax, assembly GCA_009806455.1. Lineage (NCBI taxonomy): Eukaryota > Metazoa > Chordata > Aves > Otidiformes > Otididae > Tetrax > Tetrax tetrax. The sequence continues at coordinate 71,848 of WHYT01016237.1, forward strand.
GAGATGCAACATATATAGGTGGACTTGACCATGGACATTATTGCACAGGTTATCCATGAATGTGAAACATCTGCTGTAATTGAGCAAGCCAAGTGGTTAAAGCCTCTATGGTATGGAGGATGATGGCTGAAATATAAACATGGGGAGGCCTGGCAAGTTGATTACATCACACTCCCACAAACTTGCCAAGGCAAACGCCATATCCTTATGATGGTAGAGGCAACTACCAGATGGCTGGAAATATATCCTCTGCCCCATGCCACTGCCCAGAACACTGTCCTAGGCCTTGAGAAACAAGTCTTACAGTGACATGTCACTCCAGAAAGAATTGACTTGGACAATAGCACCCATTTCTAAAACAACCTCATAGACACCTGGGCCAAAGAGCAAGTCTTTGAGTGGGTACATCACATCCCCTATCATGCCCCAGCCTCTGAGAAAATTGAACAGTACCATGGCCTGCTGAAAACTACACTGAGAGCAATGGGTGGTGCAACCTTCAAACACTGGGATACACGTTTAGCAAAAGCTTGGTGGGTAATGCAGGAGGGTGGGGAAGTCCAATCTGTACCTCAAAGGGATCTGATTTTAGGTGAAAATAGACAATAATTTGAACTGTATGATGTTAATTACTGTATAATACTATAAGTCATTACTTCTCTAGCTGTTATATGTCATATCAAAGGTATTATAGTAAAAATCACCTAGATTAACAAAGAATGAACTTCGATAAAACTGAGCAAAATGCAGTGGTGATGGAACCAGAACTGGCTTTAGCAACTAGCACCCAGCAAATTGAGACTGACATCCCCAACCTGCAGACAATTAACATGTTAAACCAGTCACACCACATACACCAACTGAGCAAACACGGCATCATCTGTCCTGCCCTGAGACTGTTGCGACAGGTGGAGCCCAAAGTCATGGACTAAATGAACTCAACAGATAGTTTGGAGGGATGGCCCACAGAATAAGGGAGTGGTATCTGTGTGTATGTATATATATATGTATATCAAAGACAGCAAAAAAAATGGTGATTAGTTGGAAAGTGTAGGATCTGGGCATGATGCAGATGGCACAGAATAAGGGGTGGATAACGTCCTGGTTCTGGCTAGAATAGAGTTAATTTTAACCTGAGCTGAGAGAGGAACTGGAGATGGTGGCTCCTGTGGCTGAGGGAGACAGCTGGGATAGTTTACCCAAATTACCCAAAGGGCTGTTCCATCCCATGTGACATCATGCTCAGCATACCAGTGAGGAGGGTGCTGAGGGGAGGTTCCTGTTACTCCAGGGGAAGCTGGGCATCAGGATCCACTGTGAGCTATTGTACTGTAAATGACATGCTAATGTATTTTCTGTTATTGTCTGTCTGTCTGTCTGTTTGTTTGTTTGTTTCCATCTGGTTTGTTTTCTTTTGTTGTTTTCTCAAACTTTAAAAATCTCAATCCATGAGTTTTGCCTTCTTTACCAATTCTCCTCCCCATCCCACTGGAGGGTGGGGGGAGTGAGCAAGAGACTGCATAGCTTGGTCCTGAGTGGGACACCTTCTCTGCCAAAAATTAATTTCTAAGTAATTTATATGAATAATACTAGGTTTATCCTGAGTGTGTGTGTATATATCTATACAGGTCCAGCTTATTATGAACATACTGTACTCAAGAGATCAGATGTTCTGTCTTGGTCTGTACATCAGACAGCATGTTTTAGTTTCCTCTTGGACGAGAATCAAGGCTTTTGGGGAGGATTTATGTGAATGATAAATTATAGACCTTTCAGAAGAAGCTGATGAACACGCCTGTGAGAATCTTAGCTTGGTAGAGTGTTTATGGAACATTTGATTACATAAGTATTATGGTCTTATTTTAGGTGAACATTAAATAAAACAACCACTCAGTAGGAATATTTTCCTGGTTTCTGTAGTAGAGTTCTTGTACACTTTCTACTGGCATAGGGAACATAATGTAAATAGCTTTGGAATTTTGCATTACTGCAAATCTTTAAGCATCATGAGTTATGTCCTCCTTAGTCAAAGAATTGGCTTAAATTAATAAATACTTCAGAAAACAAATAATTTTAGAATACATTTTTGACCTGCCTTGGCACCTGGATGGTGTTTTTGTGCTTCTCTCTCAGATCATAAGGACCAGAGTTCTGTGATGAATGCTGAGATTTCCAAGTAACGGGATGATTCCAGAAGCACTGATTAAAACCACCACAGAGCCTCAGACTGGAAATAAAATCACAAGAGCTGGCAACATCAGCCTGGTGCAGGTGTTCAGCTCCTTGGGCAATGAACATGGTATAAATATGCAGATAGGGTCTGATGTTCAGAGATGCTGAACACCTGCTGATTTCTGTATGGGCTGTGGGTGTTCCCTAAAAATCAGTCCTAGTGTTTCTTCTAAGCTAAAGGAGGTATGGAGAATGGAAATACAGGAAAATTGAAAACATTAGCAACTCCATGTATCTGAATATAAAATGTTTGACTATGGGAGGAGGAAGAAGAGCAAGAAGAATCATGGCCTGAAATGGTAATGATCAAGGGGAAATAGACACTAGAAGTAACACAAATCATGCTGCTCAAGCCTTGGAAAAATAGTGGTTTTGCAAGCACAGAACGAAAAAGGCTGAAATAGGACTGAACTTGTTCAGAGGATCACAGCCACTCTTTGACTGTCTTTTGATGTTGTGTGGAGCTGAGGAGAACCCAGATTTCATCTTGTAACTGCTGCAGTGACCAAAGCAGAGAAACAGCTGAACAAAATAAAAACCAACAACTCCCTCACCCCACCTCTAACCACCCAGTGAAAACAACAATCAAGCACAGAGGAAGAATGAAGGAACATGAATTTTCAAATTCCCAAAATAGAAGGATGAGACAAAATTCTTTTGTAGGTTAGCGCAAAGCCTATACAAGGTGGCTGATTTGACTCTATTTTTAGGTATCCATGGGTGATTTTGCATCCCAACTGTAAAGCTTTGTAAATAATGAAGTTTTCAATGTGCTTTTAAAAGTTTCCAAGGATGCTGCAGACCTATCAGCTGTCAAAATAGCATTCCCCAGCTTGTGCACGGCATAAACAAATGTTCGTGCACCTGCCAAATTCAATTGCACAGGAGGAACCACTAGCTGACCAGTGTGAAAAGAAAAGAAGTAGATCTGCAAAAAGGGGTGAGCATATCTGCTAGATACAGGTTCACACTGTGGGGAGATGGGAAATGCTGCTTAAAAAAAAAGCCAAACCTTGACCTTCTGCCATAGGCACAATCCTTTTGACTTGAGTGCACAGTATTACCTGGTGCTATCTCCAGGAATTGTAAGAACAAAGAGGTTTAAATGCTGATTTTTTTTCCTATCTTTGTATTGGTGGGCTGGAATAAATGCAAATTATCAATACTGTTGATGGAGTGGCACAGCTGAGTTTAATGCTGGATGCAAAACCAACCAAATATCAAGCACTGCTCAAAGTTGTGATTTTCACTGGGGTTCTTGTTGGTGCTATTCCATCAGACAGCATGGCAAGATTTTTCACTGTTGGAGCTAATGCACTTTCACTCACACTCTGAGAGAAGAGGGGTGAACAGGTAGATGTGAGTGAACTTGATAGACTCAGCCATTGTCTGCTTCTTAAACAGTAAGAACGCAAAACATAATACAAATTGCAGTAGGGAAAATAACTTCACATGAATGATTTTTGCCGTTAGCTTTACAAACACCTCTTGGGAACATTGCATAATGTGCATGATGCCTTGAGCAATCGTAATGGTGAGCCTCCACTTTGGCAAGGCCTGGACTAACACAGTTTCACATGGGCTCCTTTTGTTTGCACTATGTGGTTGCAAGTAGATTTTTACATAGGTGACTTTGAAATAGACAAAGTGTCTGCTTTTCAAAAGTAATCTTGGATATCTCACCTTTTCTGAAGCTCCAACTAGATAAATCTGATTTTTGGCAAAGATCTTGAGAACTATTGAGCACCTGGGCACTGTTCAAACCAAGGAGTGCCCTGGCTATCTGATATCTCAATACAGGCCACACACTCATAAACAAACACTGAAGGAGTGTTATTATCCAAGTAGTTGGGATATTTACTTTCATCTGTAATCTGCACGTTTCCAGGGAGACAAGGAAAAAGGATAACACAAGTTATCTGACCCTAAGGAGGATCCTTGCTAAGGATCAGCATGAGAATGACTAATTGTAGAATCATAGAATAGTTTGGATTGGAAGGGACCTTTAAAGGTCTTCTAGTCCAACCGCCCTGCAAGAAGCAGGGACATCTCCAACCAGATCAGATTGCTCAGAGCTGCGTCCAGCCTGGCCTTAAATTTTTCTGGGGAATGCTGAGGACAAACTTCCTAGAGGTGTCACAGGCTTCAGTGAAACTACATAGCAGTTTTGCATTTGAGTTGGGCAGCTGTATTTTTAAGTAATGAATTTTTCTGTCTAGTAAGTTGTCTCTTTTGCAAGAACCAGCTTGGATGATTGATTTCAAAATAGAGTGCTATGATCCATCCTAGAGAAACCAGGTACAAGTGCTCTATCTGGGCAGGTGTGAGGCAAGAACTCTTACTGTGCAAGAAACTGTGTAAACTGTTACACTATGAAAGATAAAACTTGGTGTAAATGATAAGGGCATGCTCAAAGTGAGTGAAAAAGATTAAATAAGAACAAAATGCCATATACATCTGAGAGAGTACAATGGTTCACACTTGACATAGCAGTGACCTAAAACCCCCTATTTTGTTCTTAAAAGCTTAATCCTGAATCAGCTGCTTTCTGGAAGCACAAACTTTCACTCAGGCACTAGTAATTCAGGGAAAATAATTTTTTTTTGCCGCATAGATTGGTACTACTGCAGAGCGTAGATGTGGGATTTCGGCTGTGCAATGTGGGAGGAGGACACACAAAATAAGACTGTTTCTGTCCAAATGATCTGACCTTCTGATTAGGTGCACAGAAATGAGGAAAATAGAGACACAAAGAGACAAATGAACATAATGATGGTCAGTGGCAAAGTCACTGGCAAAACCCATGGGCTGCTGAGATCCAGTCTGCAGTACTTTTCCTTGGACCACGTTGTGTGTCTAAAAGAGAACTCAAAGGATTACTCAAGTATTATTCATCCAAATAATAATCAAAATTCATCCAAATAATTAATCACTGTGGAGAGATTGATTAGCAGATACATGGTGGGAACATTAGAATATTGCTAAATAAGGTAAAAAAATCTCACTGAGAAAATGCGCCACTGAATCTGTAATTGCTTTTTTTAAAGATTCTGTTGCTAATGCTGATTGGTGGCATAGCAGAATATTTAAATTGATATGATAAATTTATTTTATTTTATTGAAGGAGATGCTTTTCGTGCTAATCCTGTTGGTTACTGAGCTATAGGTGTAGACATTTCTCTTAAGCTACATATTAATTAGGCATAGTTATTCACCAGATGATTTATCAAGTTCCTTTCAGCAGTACTTCATTCACATGGCAGGTGATCATTCCAAAGTTTAGAACTGCTGAAATGTAGCTTAATTTATGTATCTGTCAGCCTGCAGAGAGTCTGAATCAACTTCTTTGCCTCCTGGCTTTGCTGATATTAAGCGGTGGCAGCCCTGAATTAAAACCTTTAGGTACTCAAGCTGCAAGTGTAAATGATGAAAAAGCACAGACCTAATAAAGGGAGGGGAAAGCTTTTTGTTAGCTTCAGGTGAACATTATTTGAATGTAGGAGAGTTATTCTGGAATGTGTTTACTGGGTTTGAACAATTTGTGTTTCATCCCACCTCTAAATATGAGTAAATATAAATACGAATGAGGAGATTCAGGCACCTAGTAGGCTGTTAGATTTGGAGACATTTAAATAATTGAGCTTCTTAAGTAGCATAATAACCACGTGTGGCTTATAAGGTTTGATCTATTATTTTTGGGATGCCAATGTTGATTATAGTGTATTAATACGGTGTAGGATGAAATACATGGCCTTGAAGAGTAACCTTCATTTTTTCATATGTAAAACAATGCTGTAATTCTATCATTCTTAAAAGCCAATTACAAGGTCCTTTGTTCTATACTGCTGCCGGAAGTTTTTGGAGCATAAAATTATGGAGGATGTTATTGTCTGATAACAGGATGTATGAAGGGCAAGCACATTTCTGAACTTCCTCAAAGAATGGAGGAGATCTCTGAGCAATTACTTGCAGATTTTTAAAAGTCTGTCTCATCTGCTGAATTCCATTGGCAACTTGTCATGTGGATAAACACTAGAAGGTGGCTGAATACCCATGGAAAATTTTATATAGTAAAAGATTTTTGAGGTGGCTGAGGTGGTATGAACTGTTTGAAAGCACTCACTGAATAGCACAGGCATAAACATCTCCTGAAGGATGAGCATCTAATGGAAACTCTGTCCTGCCTTTCTCATCTGCTGAGCTTGATTTCAGGACATCCTTAAGTGGCTTTGTCAGTGGGTTAGCACTGGCATCCCTACAACAATATGTGCAGGCTTAAAATAGCTGTTCCTAAGGTGTTTCTGAAATGAAATTTCTGAAAGGAAAATGAAAATCTAAATACTCTCTGCAAGACTCCAGAAAACAAGGTTTAAATAAGCCTCATGACTGTGAAGATTTCCCTCTGTCCACTTATCATGTCAAAATTCTTAAAAGCATTTCTTTTTAGAGGCCAGCTCTGTGAAATTTATAGCATGCCTTCAGTCTTTATCTGAGTCAGAGTATTGAATAATACTTCATCACACAAGTTGCTGATCAAACAGTTAATACCCCTGCATGATTTTTCATGCCCTAAACTCCATCAACAAAAAGACTGAGCTACATTTGGATAAAGTGGATTTACATGGGATATACATTGTATATCTTCATTCAGAAACTGAGGCTGCTGCTGATCTTAATTATTTCTCCTGCAGTTTTACATCACAGGTGGCTCTTATTAAATTTATTTTCCTTTAGAGCTTACACGGTAAAGATGCTGATACAAAATGAGATCAAACATCAATAAATACAGTGTTTTTGTGGTACATCCTGAGATACTTAGTCTTTGACACCATCTTGATGTTGAGTGGTGAAACGGAAAGTTGCCACGGTCAGCAGGTGGAGGCTTTCCAAGAGAACCCATGTTACAGTGCTAAACCTTTCTAGTGGTTTCCAGCTTCTTCTAAACTATTCCTGATGAGTGACTAAATAAGGCAAAACCTAATGCAATCCATGTATGTGAATTTGTCAGGTAGAACTGTACCTCATTTGCATTTCTAAAAGTCTAAAAGCTGAAAGTCATTATCATCTGTAGCTGCAGTAACCTGCAATGCTGAGGGCTGCCAACAGAAGAGCTGGTGTTAAGAAACTAATCGTATCTTGGCATCATGGCATACACACAGTACGGCAAGTCAAGAAGGGAGAAATCCTTATTCCATTGAAGTTGATGCTGATTTCTCCATTAACTCTACTGAGATAACATTTGACCTCAGGAAAGGAAAATATGGCGGCTGCTGCTGCACAAATAGCTTTTGTTTATTCATCTTTGAGGTTTTGTGTTCTCATCTTTCTCCATATCTCAGCAGAAGTTTCATGGTTATTTTTTAACATCCATTTGACCAGATTCCTACATTCTAAAACAAATAGTACTACGTAGTGCTGATTTCAGCTCACAATGTCAGAGAGAAAAAATAAAAAAACTCCTCTGCTTCTGTTGATGCATGAAAACTGCTTTTAATTTTATGAGCTGTCTTGCATGTCTGAACTCTGGATTAGCTAAGTCATATAGAGAGTAGAAAAGTCTAAGAATAGGGGTTTCATACCAAAGTAGAAATAGAAAAGACTTATATTTAACCACTGCTCCTCAAAGGGTTTTTCTCTAAAGTGTACACTCTTGCTAGACATGGAAAGTAGCATTTTACTGATCCAGAGCAACAGTCTATACTTAAAGGACGTAAACCAGGAGCTACACACCAAACCAGATAAGATGAAAGCAACAGTAAGAAAGAGAAGGGCAGAGACAGCTGGCAGTAGCTGCAGCAAAACAGGTAATCCAACAAATGGTTGCTCTTAGGACGCTTGCCAGAGGTGCAGGCACCACAAGAGGGTCTGCATAACCTCAAACCACTGTGAGAAGAAGGACAAATATTTGTAGGAGTATAAATCAGGCTATCAAAGGTATGTTTTCTCAGTTCTGCTTCTGTGATGTGGTGGAAATACAGACCTTCTGGAAGGACAATGCAGGCTGCTGTTGGCCTTTAAAGGTGATGATGTTGTCATTTCCTGCTTGTGATCAGCCCATGATAGCAAATCAAAGATTGAGCAAACGATAGAGAATTAACATAGAAAATAAGAAGCAGAGAGGAAGAATGTCCAGATGAAGTATGACTGCATTTACTGGGGTGGGGCATGAACCTGTTTGGGAGCAGGCTGGTGTGCTGCTCTGATGTCCTTGTGGGGATGTCCTCTGGGGGCAAAGGGAAGGCAGAAGTTTGGGGTTCTGAGAGCCACAGCCACGACAGTTTGCCATGCCACCCAATGTATGCCAGGACTCTTACGAGTCCCCTTGAAAAAAAACTGCTCCAAACTCTGTATTCCTTTCATCTTTATCTGCTTTTCATTTGCAGTCGCTTGCAGCCAGATGTGGAGATAAAGTCCAGTAATTTCATGCGGGTCTTAGACTTCCTCTTTTAAAGCTATCACACTGGTTTGTGTGGTTGGTTTCTAAAACTGGCATTGTGCTGAACGTTTCTGGAATTGGCAAGTTTTTTATATCAGCTTTTAATGTGAATTTAAAATATGTTAATTACACCTAGATGTTATTGTAGAAATTCGTTATTTGCAATTAAGATTATGTTTTCATATGTTAATTATAGGAGACATGGTTTTTATGTTAATATTTATGAAAATGGAGTATGATTTTTATTAAGAAATGTATGATTATAAATTAAGATGTTTTTGAGATACATTATGCATATATATCATATAAGGGACACTAAAGTATTTATAAAATACATACAACATTTTGCAGTCAAATGGTAGTTTTTGCTTGCAGTCATGGGCAAGGGGAGTGAGACAATTGCTATGCTATAAAATCTGCTCTGTGAAGGATTATAAAAGCTTTTGTTTAACTATTAGAAATGGATAATTTCTGTTTAAAACTGGATTTATTGGATAACTGCTCTGTCCTACTTTCAGACTGTTTTAAAACATTATTTGAGATGACAGAGAAAAATCTGTTTAATTGACAGGATTACTTAGCTGCTGTGCTACCCCTAGGCAGTCATTCATACTTCTCAACTAATATTCAAGTCTTTTGGAGATTAACAGACTTACAATATTAGTGTCTAACAGCAAAAATTCATCAGAAAATGTCCAATGTAAAAATCAATTGTTTGCAATTCAGGTAATTGTCCTATTCATTACAGCCCCTATAATGAAGCTATACCAGTTTTTATATCTCTGGTTATTATGACAAGGTTCCCTTTTGAGTCCATGGCTAAATACCTAAATGGAACATGAGTGAAGAGGAATGCACTGTTCAGTTTTAAGGAAATGTATGTTAAGCTGCCTTTGTTTAAGCAAAAAGGTATATTGTATTTACTGTTGGTAAAATGTTGCAATATGGAAGGCAGTGGGAATATTTTTATTCCCACTTGGAGTTTTCATAAAACGTTTCTGTGTTTTAGATTCTCTGTGTCTCAGCTTGCCCTTATAAATAGATTTCAGAGCATATTTGATATGATTTTCTCTCTCTTCTGTAAATATCTGAGAGAAGTGTCAGAATCAGTTCAAGTTTTGGTGAATGCTTATAAATTATTACTTGGTTCCTGATAGCAGGCTGTTTTTATTTAATTACTTATTTTCTTTTAAAAATATTGGAGCCAGTAAAAGCAATAATGGTAAAAGGTACAGATGTCTCACTGTATTAGCAAGGTAAATCAGATTCTCCTCATACAAAAAAGCTTTCTTAGGGTTGTGGTCTCTGAATTGACAGCAATCCCCGGAGACTTCCTCAGTTGACTCTATGCTGACGTCTCTATGTCATATGGTAGGTGGAAACGATTCATCCAGAAAGGTAATGCCTCTTCAGCCCTACATGAGAAGAGGACAGTGTTAACAGGACAAACAGTAGATGTGACAGCTGGTGACTTGATAATATCACATAAGGGAGGCTGTCAACAAGCGTGGCTGGAGCTGGGCACAAAACTTCATGGGAGATGTTGGCTGAGATCTGTTGCTCTATTGAAACAAGTCTTTAACAGACATAATCTGATTTGGAGAAAATTCCAAGGGAAACAAAGTTGGATGGTGGCAAAACCTGCCTAACTTTATGCCAGCTGACTGTGTCTGGTTTTGCTTTTGGCCACCTCAGGCTTCCCAGATCCAGGACTCTGGAAGAGGCTGTGTGGCAATGGCCTCAGAGATAGGGATGTGTGAAATCCTCGTGATTTAGGACTCTGATGCACCCAACCAGCTGGCCTGCTTTGGGGCTGGGATCTTGTAATTTGGAAATGCTTTCTCACTGTGCAATATCAAGTGCAATAGGGAATGAAACCAAACATCAAAATATTTTGTGAAACCATATTTCCTTCTTCTATGTAGGCCTATTCCTGAAGCTGTCATTACACAGAAACAATGGATGCAAGCATTCACTTGCAGTTGCCACTAACATGAGATGTCTAGAAGTTGTGGATGCCCCATCCTTACTGGAAGTGTTCAAGGTGATATTAGATGGGGCTTTGAGCAACCTGATTGAGGAAAAAGATATCCCTGTCCATGGCAAAGGGGTTGGACTAGATGATCTTTAAGGGCCCCTTCCAACCCAAACCAGTCTATAACTCTGTGTCGAGGGATGGAAATAAAATCCAACATCTCTGATTGAAGCTGTGAGCTGACACCCTCATCTGTGCTTGACGAGGAGGAAAACTTCTCAGCACTGTTACCTCATTTCATATTGTGCATCTAAACACTCATGAAAACATGCAACAGGACAGAGGTACAGGAGGAGCAGAGCAGAGCTGTAGATCTCTGTTCCATTTTATGTGCGTCAGGACTGTGAGACATGGCAGGTACAAGTGTGTGGTGTTGGCAGGAGCAGACATGCGTTGTGGTCTGGATACCTGCTCTCGCCAGGGCCCCCTGGCAGCAGTTGTGCAGAAGAGCTCGTGCTTATCTCCACCTTGCAGATTTTTGATGAGACGAGACCATTTGGAAAATCATAAGGGAAAAAAAAATTGCACTCAGTTGTATAATTTTATTTCTTTGTAACTGCAAGGAAACTGTCAGGAAAAGCTGCTCCATGCAGTTGAAGCTGGGAGTGGACTACTTGCTCATCTGCTTCAAGCTCCATAAAGCCGTCTTTCTGGTGCAGGGATGAAATGTAGGCCGCAATGATGAAAACTGCTCACAGACTGACTGACCACCAGTGAGAATGCAATGAAGATAAAGATAAAAGCCGACTATCTCAATGTCACTCAGCAACAAGTACTTTTAGTTTTCCCTTTAGGAAAAACATTTGTAAAACGCATAAAAACCCGGAGGTTTATATAACCCTAGTTCAGATAGTGCCTCTGAAAAGAAAGTATGTTCTACCTGCATAGAAGTTGTTTGCTTTCCTCTATTGGGGGTTAAAAAGAGCTAATCTATAAACTACTTAATAAATGGTATCTTGCAAAGGGACAGTCATCTAAAAAAATCTACTTTTTTCTATTTATCTTGTATTTTTTTATATAAGCAGGTTGTATTACTCCCTGGTGCGTTTCTGCCAGTTTCAGCTGGCTTACACCAGGCTTGAGGGTTACAGTACTCTTCCCGTGGCGGGTCTCCTTAGCTGGCATGCCTTTTTGACTCTGAGCCTCATATAGTTTAGCAACATTATTCCCCAAATTATTATTGATCTTTCTTTACAAATCCACTCCATCAACATACTTCTTTGTCTACAGCCCTCTTCCAGGAGATGCCATCTTATGCACCGTGAAAAAAATCTTGCAATCCCCATCCAAAGCAACAGGAATTCCTTCCCACAACCATGACAGGAGGATGCTGTGTCTTCTGCCTGCCTCCCTATGGACTGGAAAGTTAGCAGCCAGCCCTCTTCTTAAAGAAGTGCAAGCTCTAGGTCCCATGAGGCTCTGTGTGTTTGCTCTGTAGGATTTTAGGAGTGTTACTGGCAGTGACGAGGAGCTTTGCTTTCCTCACCCAGCACACGGCTGTGTGTCAATGACTCTTGCTTTGGAAGCTATGAACCAGATCTTCTGTCTTGGAGGTTGGAGCACTTTTAGCACACATGTCAACTGTGCACACATCGTGTTATAATCAAAATTAACCAGAATGAATCAGTAATTTAGCTTTCCTATAAGTCACGTCCACATATGGTCTTGAGGCTTTTTTTCCATCAGCTTGGTTGCTGACAGATGAAAGCAGTATTGTGTATGCCTGCTACCGACTTTAGCTACTGCTCTATCAGGATAAGTTCTGAATTTTTCATTGTAGTGGATAATTTGGGAATGTGCTCAGCAACATTCATTTCAGGTTAGCCAGAGGTTACTTAATTACTGTGAAACTAAAACTGGAGCCCGAGGCTCCGAACTCCGATGGGGTTTTTATGATGGACTGTTGCATCCAAGTGCTTGATTTTTGAAGGCATGAGTTTCAGATAATTTCATGAGGTTTGATTATTTTTTTTCCCTTACCCTGAGTGTTGATTTAGTCTCATTTTATTTTTTTTTTTCCAGTGCAGTGTCTAAAAATCAGTTCTTGGTGCTTTGAAACTTTCTTAAGATCACTGCTGCTAGATTTAGCTCTTGGAGGTAATGAGGACTGACATTCCAGTGGTGTGGAGCTCAGATTGGTTTTGTCCCCCACAGCAGATGGAAAGAGGTCAGGGAGAAAACTCTGATCACATTGCCCTCAGTGCCCAGGACGTATCTGCCTCTCTGATGGAGAAAGGATTTTGTTCTGAGCAATGTCACACCTGGTTTTCGAAAGCATTAAACTCATGCTTGCACAGCTCGCTGGATCAATGTGATTACATCCATGCCGCGGTGACCACTAATCTCTGTATCCTACAGCTAGCCTTATTTCTGAAGGGAGGGTTTAATGATGATATTACATGCAATCCCAGTCGGGGCCTTGCAGCCTTTCCTCCATGTTGAAATCATGAGATAACATCTGCTTTTTCAAACCTTTGTTACAGCAATGTGAGACCAGACTCCTTTGTCTTTTTATCCTGCTTGGAGACTGGTCAGTGCCCCCTGGGGAAGGGATTACAGAAACCTACAGCGATTTTGGGGCAGCAATTCTTTATTTTGGACTTCACCATCATGAACTGCTTGGATGGGAAGAAAGCAAATTCCAAATCCCTCCAAACTGATGTTGTTATGTGCTGGAGGGGAATCACAGGCACAGTCACCGAAAGGCAAGCAGGACAGATGAAATAACCTGGTTTCAGAGCTAAAATGAGAGTCTGTAAAGGGCAGGTGGCTGCAGCAAATCAGTCCCTGCCTGAGGAGTGGATGCTGCTGAAGATGCTCTCATGGTGAACAGAAAGAAGAGCCGCAAGCCTATGCCAAAGGAATGAGTGGGAAAAATCAGGGAGGAAAAAGAATTACAAGTGAAAAGGCAACAAAATGAGTGGGCTCTTGGCCAGGCTCTCTGAGGCAGATGGCACTGCTGGTTATGACAGCTGCAACTGAAAATCCAGGAGACAACAGAGGTAGCTGACAAATATTTTAAGATTGCTACCAGCTGTTGAGCCCAAACCATATCTCCTTCTCTGCTGAGGAAAGAAAACTTTGTACTGAAACATCTTTACCATCTTTTCCTCATTCGTTGGCAAAGATAAAGTTTAAACACTGCTAGAAAGATCAAGCTCCAGAAAGCCCGTGATGTCTTATCTCACAGCAAGATCCTTAAGCCTGATGGATTTGCAGCCACCTGCTGTTGTGCCTTCCTCCTTCATCTGGCTCTGCAGCCTGCTGATCTCCTCACGGCTGCTTGGGTGGAGTGGTTGCGGCTCTTCAGGTAGGGTACGGTCCCTGTGTGACAGGCAATGCCCTTCCACACTGAAGACAGATTCCTGCCCCCTTGCTTGCTCCATTTGCCTACCAAATGCAGCTAACACCGCAGTTCTGTCCTTTGAAAACTGTGCTGTCTTTGTCTTTGATCTTTGCTGCATCTTCTCCTGCATGCTGGTTGCCCTAGCAAATATGAGAGCGGTCTTGCCTGTCCCATGCCCCTTTCAGGTGTTCAACTTGCTCAGGAAGCCAACCTCTTCTCAGGAGGAAAGTAAAGCTCTGTACCCACTCTTACCAGGCACTTTTCTGTGCTGATGAATTTGGCTTTAACCTCCGGTACTTCTCTTCCCCTGGGAACACTTTATTTTTAGTCACAGCTAACGTACCATTTGGGATACCCATTCTAAATGTGAGAGACTCTTCACCCAAAGGAGTGCTCAGAAATGTATTGTTTTCTGCCCACAGACTGTCAGCAAGAGAGAGACTGTCAAATTTCTTCTGGGTCTCCACACAGTTCTTGAAGATCGGAAGAATGGATCAATATTGGGAGTCTATCTTCCTATCCTAATTTTGTCATGTTGCTACTTCATCTGAAACTTAGAAAAAAAACTTGGCCTGAGCTAGAGAGGCAAACAATTGAATTTTTACTAATCTACAGGTGACTGGTAGGAAGGAATGGGGAGCATTGAAAATCCTTTTTTAAAAAGGTTATTATTTTTTTTTTTTTTAAAAAAAAAGAGGTTACCATCAGAACTGCTTATAGCTAAAGGTGACAACTAAATGCATTGGGATCATTGAATTAATCTATCTGAATCCTAATAAGAACAGAAGAGCACAAAGGGATGTCAGAGGATACCGCTGGTCACCAGCAGGAGAGAAGAGGATGCTCCGATCTGCCGAAGTGGGTGACCTTAGGACAAGATTATCTTTCCTGTCGTGTACTTGCCAAGCTGCAACTCTTGCTGAGGCTGGCGCTCTGGGTTTGGTGTCATTTCCTCTCGGTTAAAAAACAATAACCAATTGGTTATGCCTTTGAAATATTCTGGACTCTGGGCTTGCCAAATCTCTCCTTGAGTGGGAGAAAAACAATTCTCCTGTCTGAACATCCTACTCTGCCTACACGGGAGCAGTGGGAAGTTGAGCTGGCTGCTTTGCTGCTGCTCTGAGCAGCGGGTGGGAAAGCAGCTGCTCCGGGACTGTTTCTGTGGAATCTGGGGTGGTATTACTGACACAGTGCCCTAGCAGGGCTGTGGGGAGCTGTGCACAGCAAGGAAGAGCAACATCCACAGCTGAGAGCGTGAGGGGAGTCCAGCACCAATTAACACCAGCACAATTACAGCTTGCAATTGCAATGCATGCATCAGTTCAATAGGAGAGTCCATCGTACAGGCAGATCAAAATAGGCATTTTGCTTAGCACTTGTATTATGCTGTGAGTTCTTTTCATTTCAGGAAGGATAATTATGCCCAAGTATCTTTAGTCTCTTTCTCTGTTAAAAAAGGATTTGTAACAGGATTTCCCTTAAGTGGGACCATACCTATGTTTGCTGCAATTATATGATTAAGGCTGTCATGGCTTTTGTGTTTAATTATACTGCAGAGAAGCATGAGTACTGCAGGGTGCCTGAACTGATCTTTTCCAAGACGGGCATTTGGTACTCTGCGGCAGATACCAGCTCGTGCATTCGGTGATTTTCTCATGTCTGCAGTCCCTGTATGGGTTCCACTCTGAGTGCTCTGATTTGTTGTTGAAATTTTCTTTGCTCTGTTCTTTCAGCTTCTCCTAGAACACAACTGGTTGGAAAATTACAGCCAGAACATTTTATGTTGAGTTTTATGAAAGGAAAATTATTAAAAAATTATGGATTCTGTGACATATAGAAAGGCAACAAACATTTTTATTGAAGAGATTGATGTAGGTGGCACAAAACATTTCAGGGGTCTCACAATAAGTTATATTTCATTTTGAATGGAAAATGTTCAGAAAAAAAAAATGTCAAAACAACTAGTTCATTGAGCTTAAGTGATTTTTTTTTTCTGTGTTTCCTGTGGCTATTGTATCTCCCATTTGAATTTTCTCTTTACAACTTTTTGCAGTGCATTTTCTCGGAGAGAAGCATAGCCAGTTTTCAGGCAGCTTTATTATATCATTATGGTGTTAACTTGCGAGGCATTTCTCAACCATTTTCATAAGTAGTAGTGGGACAGAGGCATGACTCCAAGGACGTATGTGACTACTGAAGACCCTCAATAACCACTTTAAAAATCTGGCACAGACATTTAAATAATGGCTTCCATCACAGGGAACACATACCCAATGAAGCTCACAAAATCTTGGGGACCTTTGAGCTCCCAGCATGCTAATGTACTGCTGGGAACTCCTGGAGATGCTGCCCTAAAACAGGGAGCTGGCTGCCTGTGAAATAGCCGTGTTCAGGAGAGAGAAAAGGAGGAGAGATGCTGGGCTCAGAGCTGCTCTGAGAGTTGCTCTTCAGAGCTGCTTTTGCTGTGAATGAGTTCACACCAGTAGATGAAAATCAGATCAAGCATGTATTTTTGTAATAGTTACTTATGAACAAATCTGTCAAAAATCAGATATTGTCCTTCAGATGACTGAGATGTTTCTAAACACTGGACTAACATTTTTTTCCCCCCTTTCTTTCTTTCTGGAGACTGATTCTATCACTTTTCCTATACTTTCTGTATTTGGGATTGCATTTTGGAAATGGACAGTCTGGGTAATCTGAGATTTGAAATTGACTCCTGTGGCTAAAAAAGCCGCTTTGGAAGAGGGTTAATGCTTTTGAAGACTAAGAATGTCCTCCCTTAAACCTTAGGATTCACTTCTTCTGTTTCCACATGTCTAAATGCAGATTTATTTTTATTTTTATTTTTTTTGGACTCGTGATTTATCATGGACTGGACTATGCAATGCCATTCCTTCTAGGCTATTGTGTTTTCTCCATCCTGCTCCCTTGTTTGGAGCTGCTTAATAAAGTCAGCTGCTACTGTGCCATGATCAGCACACAGCTCTTGAATAGACAGCTGTATGCCATCTTCATGGTTTTCTGTCAGATCTACCTGTTTTGGTAGATGTGTGTGAGGGATTTCAGTGATGGTCTATGTAGGGCCATTGTGGGAAATGACAGCTCGCTCTACGAACAATGGGGGATGCCCTGGAGGTGCTGTGCCTACCTCCCTTCTCTGCTCTGACCCCGCTGATCATCATCCTGCTGCTCAGTGGTGTCTCTGGCTTAGTTGGGTTGGTAAGACTCTCATAAAGGGAAAACAATATGCTGGTAACTGCTTATGCTAGTAACTGAACTGTTTATGCTAGTAACTGCTTATGCAAGGCTATAATAGAGCAATAAATACTGTTGTGCCTTTAAATGTCATATGCTGGGTGAACTTTGTGCATAAGAATCCTATGAACAAGCTACAAGATGGTAGCTGGCAGACGAACAGGAAAGATAATCACAAAATGAGGAGAAAATTATCCTTTTACAACAGGTGTTTACCTTATCTCCTTGCAGATTTCAGAAATACCAGAAGAAATGACACCTGCTTAAACACTGGTCCCACAAATTATTACTGATCAGAAGGTAAGTTACACATTCTGCAAACTGAATTTTACGTGATGTGATGCAACATTTTACATTGATTGTGATTTCTAAATATCGGCCTGGTTCTCAAGCCTTTCTATGAAGGCGTGCGCTCTGTTTAGAAGACACACATCCCTCTCTATCCTCGCTAAGGGTTTGTTTAGTATTGAGGAAAAAATACCTTCTGGAGCATTCATTTGTTGTTGGCCATGCGTCAAATTCAGGGTTTTGGTTTTGCGAATCTGAGGACTAGAATGAAGCTCATAGTTCAGACAACAATAGGAAAATGATGAGTGAGGTTTGGCAGGATTGATTTTTGAGGAAAACTTACAACTGAGAGGTTTTCTTGCCTAAGTGATGATTGCTAGAGGTGAAAGGAAAGCATGTGTCCAATCTACAAAGTCCAAGGGAATACAAGAATGTAGAGATACCTCTTTACATGGTAAAATAATAATTCTTTTAAGCAGTAGGAAATTTAAGCAATGTAGAGCATTAGGAAATCTAAAAGTAGAAGATCTCAGGTGAATACATGCTTCCCGGGTAAAAGTCTTTGGCAAGGAGCACTCAATTTGTAGTTTATTCTCCACTGTTCTGAAGAAAATGCTGCTAATTCTCTTATTTACTGCAGTTACAATGAGAGCAGGTAAAGCACTCAGCCATAGACCAGGGTGCAAGCTTGTGTCTCCTGGTAGCTGGAAGGTGCATGATGCCCACCCATGGCACCACGAACCACTCAAGGCTTGTCAGGAGTGGGAAGATTCTATTTGTGACTTTTCTATGAGTTTCAGCGCTGGTTGAGTTTTTAGCCACCTTCCCAGGTACTGTGTGTTACCTGTAAACTGCTGGCAGGGTAATCCCGGCAAGCATTGCAATTCAGTCTTGCTGGTGGCTAAGCTGACGCGATTTACTGCACATTAGCTGTCTGTCATTGCACTGTGGCAATACGGGCAGAGACTAGAAATAAATTCCTTACTTAACTATGTTGGTTATTGACTGGGAGGAGAAAAGCCAAGGCTCCTTGCATTTCTTGTGGCTTGGATCCCTTTCAAGTAGATGTAGTAGTTTGTATGGGGACCTGGGAAGAAATTGCCTTTTGAAAAATAATTTGGAGTAATCAAATAAATTATTTAGTGTTCTTTTCCTGTACCAAGGGAAATAAAAGTGAAGCATCAGGATGCCTTTTGACTTGCTCTGACATTGTTTGTCTTTTCCTTGGCATCGTTATCTTTCTGTTTCTCTGGCTTGGATTTATTTAGAGGTGATCATGTCAATAGTATGTATATTTATTGCTTAGTTTTTCTTATAATCTTATCTGTTTCTGGTCTCCACATGAACTCGCAGCAGTATTGCTTGGAAAGCATCGTGTCAGGGCCAATTCTCTTTAAAATAAAAGGCAAAACAATATTGGGCAGGAGGATCTTGGCCTGCTGTCTTGATGTAGAGATGCTGCTGTAGTCACTCTATAAATGCTGACCCTTTACACTTGGGAGAAGAAGAGGATGTGCTCTAAATGTAGAAACTTCCCTGAACCTTAGAGAAGTGTCATAACAACACATCCTTCTGCTGGGGAAACATGGGCATATGTACTTATTATTAGTGCAGGAGACCTGACCTACCTGGAGTGGTATGGCTCCAGCTGTAAATTTCCACAACATTTATAATGTCCACCCCCTGCTTTGTAAAAAATGTCATGATATTTTGTGGTGTGAAAGTTCAGACACCCAAACATGACAGAGATACAAGAAATTTCACAGCTTTGTGGCACTGTGTCACTTCCATGATTATAGGCTATCATCCTGAAATACCGGTTAAGATGCAACAGTATAACTAAAAAAATACTTTCTCCCTTCAGAATGAAAGTTTTAATTATGTTCTTATGTTAAAATTACTTGTTTCTTCAATATGACAATGAAAAAGGAGGGTTTGGGGTTTTTTTTTCTGGATCATTTACCTGGTATAAAACTTAAAATAAGATATGTATAGATAAAGATTGAAAATAAAACATATGCACTTATTAACTTGAAATATGTAGTCTACGGTACTCCATCTTGTATCCTTGGTTCAGTAGTCTTTTCATGTATGTGGGATATTAAAGAAATATTATCCAGTCTGTTTAATGGAAATTCTACATAGGCAAGTTTAAGAGGAAGAATTTCAGTTGAACTAAAACTGTATATACAGATTTAATAATTACAAGACTGATTTGATTGTGTATAAGTAAAATTTTAGAATTTATTTCTAAAGAACTTTGTTTAAAATTTGTATTGCAAATTGAATTTATTTTGAAAAAATCCATAAATGTTTACCATAATAATGGCAATTATAATTTTTAAAGTTATCAGTTTTTTATAAAAGCCTAATGATAGTTATAACTATAAAGTGTATACCACATGTGAGATATGAATGCTTTAAAAAAAAAAATTTGGAAAATCTTTCTTTGGAAAAAGGATAAAATTATTTTTTTTTTTTTTTTTTAGCAAGGATTCTTCATTTAAGAAAATCTGACCTGGATATTTAACAACAACATTTTTTATTAATATTACAAATTTTAGTTTAGTTTTAAATTTTTATTTTTTTTAATAAAAAATGAAGCTTGTTTTGATAAAGAATTGCTTTTTGACATATGTAGTAGGGTTTTTTTTTTTGGCAAATTACCAAAATATACAATGTAATTTTTTAAGTGCAAGTTACTTTTTCAATTTTTTCAACTTGAAATGATCTTTAACTTATGTTTAAATACAATACAGAGTGAAAAAAAAATGAACTAAAACTGTTTAGCCATTTACAATTAAGATAAAATAATTACAAATGATCATAATGAAAAGTTTTATTTAACTACATGCAAGACTTTTTTTTTTGTCCAGTTCTTCAATTTCTCCTTTCTGATCTAGAAAAGTTGCTGATTCTCAAAAGAACAACTGTTCTTGATCAGATCATGTTGTGATTCTGGTCTTTTAAAATCTCATAAAACTGAAGTTCACAGTTCCAAATAACACTTCCTCCATCTTTTCTCCCATATGGCTGCTCAGTAGAGCAGTAATATTTTTAAATATCTCGATGTAACTTGATGTAATTATTCTTGAGAATAATATTTTTTAATTTTTGGAAGATACTTTTTTGTCACGTGCTTCCAAACCTACAAGTGGTAGGAGTTTCCACTTGCAAGAGAATGAATTAGCAGGTAAAAGTAATTTTCTCATATGGGTTTCATTCACCACAGACATACCAATGCTCATGCCTGTAGAGAACAGGTTTGCCATTTTTTGAGCTCTATTATCAGTCCAGCTCTTCACTACCACTAAATTCAATGGAGCATCCAGCCTTGGATATGTAGTGTAATGTCACATTTTCAGCTGAAGTCCTGTAAGCTTGACTCTGATAATAGAATCATAGAATACTTTGGGTTGGAAGGGACCTTTGAAGGTCATCTTTCCAATCCCCCTGCAAGGAGCAGGGACATCTCCAACCAGATCAGGTTGCTCAGAGCCCCGCCCAACCTGGCCTTGAATGTTCCCAGTGATGGGGCATCCACCACCTCTCTGGGCAACCTGTTCCAGTGTTCCACCACCCTCATTATAAAAAATTTTTTGGTGTTCAAATTCTTTATAAAACTTGTATGTACATATCTAGAAATATAAACTATATTTAAATTTCTAGAATTTTGTGATCTTGTCTCTTTCTTGGTGAAGTGAATTCTCTCCACTGATTTAGTGGGCATCATTTGGCCCAGCTTGCATTTTACTGTGCTAAAGTCACAGATCTTCCCCTGTAGAATTTAATTGGATTGTGGCCACTATTTGTCGTGGCAAAAGGACGAATGCTAAGCAGATAAAATTATTACAGCAACATTTTACCTGTGATAAAATAAAGTTATTACCTTTCCCTTTTTTTTTTTTTTTTTTTTTAATTAAAATCATCAATAGTTTTGAGGTATGTTTCAAGCCCTTCATTAACCTGCAACCTCCAGCCCCAGTCACTGGTATGTTTGCATTCATACCAATCACTTTATTATGGAAGGAGAACCTTAATTTCTTCTCTTCACACATTTCCTTTGTATTCATTTCCTACTCTGGGCAGCAGAAAGTCTCCAGGGACCTAGGAAAGTTGTTTCCTAATCATTCCTTGAAAATGCAATCCTTGGGGGTAAGGCAGGTGGTAAGTAAAGGTTTAGGTTTGAGTTTTGTTTTGGTTTGGTTTTTTTTCCCCATGGCATGTAATATCTGTAAAATAGCATAGCTTTATTTGATCAGTGTCAGATGTCTTGACTTCCAGTTCCCAAATGTATCTGTGGTACAGATAGAATGAAAACACAAAAATCAGCCAATGCATTTTTATTAGGCACAGTGTCAAGGAATAAGGCAGAGTTATTAATGGTGTTTTTTCTGGTCATGGAATTAAATCCTATTTTAATCTAAGGATGGAGAAGGAAAATTAATACTGTTTGTTCTGAAATACGATACTGTTCTCTACATAGCTGGGAACAAACTGGAAGTTCTATCTTTCTGAAAAACAGTTTGCTTACTACCTATTATCAATATGAATTCAATTTGCAGAGTAGCTGTAGTCCTAGAACAGTACAATCTCAAAAATAGTAGCTTTCTGCTTTCCCGTTGCCAGTCTCTGCTCTGGCTCGTGCTGGTGCATCACAATGCGCGGTGCAAAGCTGCCACTGGCATGGAGCGCCTCACCTATGAAGCACAAAGGAACAGGCTGTACTGTCTAATCTTCTCTTTGACCCAGGTATCGCTCTGACCACGAGAGACTACGACTTACTGTCTGTCAGGCAAGCACAAAGGAGGTCAGTGTGACACCTCCAGGCTTAACAAACCCGGATGTGTTTGGGTAGGTCCGTCCCAGGGACTGGGACCTTCTGCATCACTTGCTGGTTCCTACGGATGAGGGTCAAGACCCCAGGAGATAACAAGTCAGCTCCTGCAACACCAGATCCCATGCTTAAAGTCAGAGCAAGCAACTGACAGTAGGGTTTCTACCTCTTTGCTTTAATTGCTGGGATGAGTGTGGGGCAAGGTATATGACCAGCGTTCTGGGAGCCTCACTTGTTTACGAGGTATGGTACAGCACTTTGAATTCCTGGGACAGGTTAGAGAAGGGGCATCTCCTGACATGCATTTCTTCATCCACATAGAAATCTGAAAGCTACACAACTGAGGCAAGGTGCCATCTCCCTCTGCCCATGGATCATTCACTCTTTCCTCTTTTCTTGAAATTCTCATCGATGTCCCATTCAGTTGAGCTCATGCCAGTGAAACCTTTCCTAGGCTGGCTGCTTTTTCTTCTAGGTCCTTGTCCTCTATGATTTCTGGGCTTTATTTACCTTGCCTTCTCTCTTCCTTTGCACTGCACCCTGCGCTTACCTGTCATTTGTACTGATCTCTTTTTTCTTTTTCTTTTTTTTTTTTTTTAATCCTTTCCTCCCAAAAGTGCAGCTTTTATACCTTCTTCCTGAATTTTTGTTCACACTCCTTTTCTGCCCAAGTCTTTTATCTTTCAGATACATTTCATTCGGAAAGTTGTCTTCTGTGGAGTGCCTTAAATACACCTGAGCCCTCATGCATTTGTTATTTCTGACATGCTGAATGTGCTTACTTTTCTGCTGTCATTTACACTGATGTAAACCTGGAAGGGCTCCATTGTTTCTTATCTGTAGGTATGCAGCTGAAAAATGGGTAGCTTAAAGCAGAAAAGCTCCTTATTATTTTGTAGTAAAATTAAAAATATTTGTGTTGCTCTGCATCTACTGTAACTTTTGTTAGGAGATCTGAGAGGTTGGTTAGGAAGTGAACAATTTTCTTCTACACTGTACCATTGCGATTAGATGACACATGGTGACTAAGCATCTGTTTCCCTGTCCTGATGGTCTGGTCAGGCCTGACATGAACCTGTAGGTTTAAAAAGTAATTCAATTGTGTTGTTGTTGCCATGTTCAGTGATAACTTAAGCCAACTACCACTACATAGTTAACGTAGTTGGCCAAATTCAGCTCTGGTGGTACACCTGGTTTATGCCAAAACAGAATTGAGTCTGAGTCCAATATCAATAGCAATGCACCTTTACAGATGCTCTTTTAATGAAATACTGTACCAAATTTATTCCTTGTTTTATTTCCTCAACAGTATAAGAAAAGTAATTATGTTCTGAAGGTAAATCACTTGGCTGGCACACACATTGTCAGGCTGAATGCTAATTATGTAACTTAAGTAAGTCCAAAATAAAAAAGGGTTGTAAACTATACATTGATATAGACACTATTAGTAAGGCTTTCACCTTGACTTCTTTGTGCTTCTGCTCCTGACTTTATCAACAGCTTGACCCCCAATGTTTTGGTTAGCAGGGGCTGGTGCAGGAAAGCAGATCGCTTTCCCCTGTAGTGAGCAGTTATAGCCCTGCACGGTGCAATCTGTAGCGAGTACTTCCACGTGCCCCATGTGCCACAGGTGGCGAAACGTTTCTCAGACCCAGCATTTTGTGTTGCTTGGACTTTTCCTTTTAAAAGCCCTTCCAGAACTACACTGCTGAGAGAGCTTAAAACCATCTCCTCATTTGCAGCCTGAGTTGGTCAGGCTTGTTTTACATCCTTTTGTTCTTGGGCCAATATAGCCTTGTAGGTTCATTAGATGCATAATTGCTGATGTTTATTCATCTCTTCTATCCCTGCCCAGTCTTCCTTTTGCAGGTATATATGCCAAGTTCTTCTAGCATCTTCTTCTAATGGTCCTACTAGCTTTTTGTTGCACGTCTTCAAGTTTATCTTTGCTGTGGAGTCTTTTACTGCTACGAGAGAGACAAAGTGAAAAGTAATACTACTGCCAATAGCTATTCATGTGTGTAGCTTTCTGGAAATGAGGAGTGTCTGGTCCTATAGTCATTGTCCTTGTCTATCTTGCAGTTAAGAATGGTTTGAGAAGAAGCTTTGGCAAGCTGAGCAATATTTCTACTGCTTATTTCTAGATGTTAGCTCTACAGTTGCTTACATTCAGAACAGCCGTGCAGGCTTGGGATGTCTGCAGTTGGGTCAAGCACTCGTTCTTGCTCAGCTAACCCAGAACATAAGGTCATGCTAAGTTTCTAGGTGTTGCTGGGGCTCCCCCTCAAATGTGGTCTAGAGCTTAGCCTAGATGCATGCTTAAAGGAAAAATCAAGTGCTAGGCAAATCTGGATTTGAGCACCCCAAGTCACAGAGTCAGAGGCAACTGTTCTCCAAGCTCCGTGCTGTGATTTCAGTCCCTGTGTACCTGCCCTTGTCTGCCCTGGGGGACTCTTCCCTGCTTCCTTGCAGGCCCAAGCAAGGGTGATGTTGGGATCTTGTGCCAGGAGAACATCAGTCCTTCCACTGCTGGGGCTGGGATTTAAGGATGGGCTGGCAATGACAAGGTAGATTTTTAGAAGAGTTCATTTGGAGAGTTTCAGCAAATACCAAGGTCATAGACGGGAATTGTGAGACTTTTAGTCTCCTGAGTCACAGAAGTCTCTTAGTCCATCTCTGATGGCTTTTAAAGTGTTAGGGTTGAAAAACAACCTAGGTAGGACATAATGATGGGTTCTTACAAATGCATCATATCCCTGAGGACTGCAGTCATAGTAAGGTAAAAGGAAACAAGCAAAAATATAAAGGTGAGTATTAAGGAGAATTTGTTGGGCTCTTTTTTTCAGAAGTGCTGTAAAATCTAATTCAGATAGGATAAGCATTAATTCAAAACATTTGTTCACACTGTACTATTGCTACCTGACCTGCCTGCCTTTACTGATATATGTACTGCAGCTACAGATTTATTTCTTCAGACACATATTTTTGATTTTGGTAATAAATTCTTTTTAACAGAGTGACTTCCCAGGACTGAGATCTCATGATCTGGTTGATTTAAATGCCTGTATGAGACTGTGCTTTTGCTGTCTCGCAAAACAAATGACATAAATTTGACTCTGGAGCCAAATAAATTGGGGAATTGTACTAAATTGTACTAAAGAGGGAAGATGGATCATGAAACAAGCCACTGCTACAAATGATGCATGCTCAGAGTGTAAAATATAAAATAAATTAAATCCTTATGAACATAGGAAACTTGTTACCAACAGTAGCGCCCGAGCCAGATATGAAAATTACTACACATTCTGCCTTATGGAGATACATGCCCCTGCTCCCTTGTCAGAAATATTAGACATACTTAACCGTATGTGTTGATATTAATCAGAAAAATGGTGATATGGAGCAAGAACATTTCCTCCCTTTCTTGCAATCAATGGCAAAGTTCCCTGAACGTCAACAAGACAAGGACTATCCCAAATATTCTAACAGTAGCTATACCAATATAAATAATCCACAAACGAATAAAAAGCCCAGGCAATGATTTGATTCTGTTTCTTGTCACTCCAGGCTTATTCCAGCAAAATAACTTTATTTTTCCTGCTTTAAGACAAAGTAGTGCATTGCTGGAGAAAAGTCAAACAAGAAGAGGTCTGTACAGCTCAATGTTACAGAGGATATCCAACCAACAACGTGGGCAGATGTTCTTCACTTTTTTTTTTCCTTAAAAAATAGAGGGAGAGTAATGCAAAAGTGCTTTTCTTTTCCTAATTTCTAATAATTTTCTTCAGCTTTCCTCAGCTACTTTCCAACAGATGGTGGTTGCAGCAGAAGTAGAAACACTTTCACCTGAGAACTGAGAAATAGTTCAGTCCTGCAATGCCAGTGCGGGGCAAAGATTTGGAAAGAGCTGAGGTCCTTTCTTTCGCAAGAGCTGCACAGCACTCAGGCCCTTTCTTGGCACCGGTTGCTATCCAAGAGAGGAGCCTTGTAGCACATCCTGCGAGAGCAGCCAAAACGCAAGTTCATTGCACTGACCTAAGAACTGTTTCGTCTGGAGAGGTGGCTCCTTAGCAGGTTGGATGTGCAGAGGGTTAGGTCCCTGTCTGGAGCTGTTATTCAGACACATTTCACTGACACTAAATATGACCTAACAGCTAATCTTCTTTGAATTAAGCAGCTTAATTAGACGTGAGATGAAAAATGGTACAAGCTGGAAGTAGAAAGGGAGTGTGATCTTGGCCAAATGCAACATTTTCTTCTCTCAAAATGCTGACTGAAAAGAAAGTTAAGATACTCTATCTAGTAAATCTGGTTTTAAAAGCCTGAAATACAATGAAATAAATTTATAGTTCTTGTCTTTCAGTCTGCTTTTTACTTCCTTGGTTTTCTCAGTGTTACTATAGCATGAGAAATACTTTACAGCTTCTCTCTTTGGCACATTCTCACTGCATGTCTTGGTAATGCCTGGCATCTGCTATAAGGAAGCACACGACCATAATCTTTAGTGCCTAGGCTAAAAGTCAGTAAGAAAAATGTAAAAGCAGGGGTTTTTTTTTATGTCATGAACATGAGAAACAGGAGGGGAGCTAGTCCCTTTAGTTTGCGGGGTTGCTGGGATGCACTCGCATCTTACAACCACAAATAACTGTTGCAGGTGCAGCAGTTCTTCCTGGTAGGCACTTACAGCACTTCACTCTGCAGAAGCAGAAGAAGTCTAGAAGCAACCCAACAGGAATGGTGACTTAATTGGAAAAGAGTGGGGAAGCTTAGGAAGGCAATCTCTTGTCCCTCAGAACTGTTACAAAGCAGGGTTGTAGTAACATCATGTGTTACCAGTTTGGTGTCTCCTACCAAATGTGACTATTATTTGAGACACCTGAACTCTTCAAGAATGGAGATTGTACACTGATCAGCCTGCCTGGTTCATGCTGGAAAACCAGGGAACTGAAGGGGTGGTGTGGGAAGAAGGTTTTAAAGAGAGGCAATACTTAGAGAAGATCAGGAGTGTGAAGCTGTGGAGTTGGATAAATACAGAATAAATTTGTGGAGGACTGTCCCTGTGGGAGGGACTCCACACTGGAGCAGGGGAAAAAAGCATGGAGGAAGAAGTGGCAGAGACAATGTGTTATGAACTGACTGCATCCCCCATTCCCCTATGCTGCTTGGTGGGGAGGAGGTAGAGAATTCGGGAGTGAAGTTGAGCCTAGGAAGAGGTGGGAGGACGTGTTCTTAAGATAGGAGTTTATTTCTCTTTATTCTACTCTGATTTGATTGTTGATAAAATTAAGTTAATTTTCCTAAAGCCGAGTCTACTTTGCCCGTGACAGTAATTGCTGAATGATCTCTCCCTGCCCTTATCTCGACCCAATTATATTTTATCTCCCCCATCCCCCCAGGAAGAAGGAGGGTGAGTGAGCGACTACGTGGTGCTTAGTTGCTGGCAGGGGCTAAACTGTGACACAGGGAAAGGAAAGAAGCTGCTGAGCTTGTTAGAGACCCACAGGGGAGAAAGTGCTTTGTAAGATAGTTTGAAAGTTGTTCGTTGTTTTGGCAACCGTTATTAGACATGGCCCATAATTACTTCTGTAGATATAGAGAAGTGTAATTTGCTTTTAATTACTGTATCAGCAAATATATCAGTAGGGAAACCAACAGAACAAAAAAAAAGTTGCTGAATTTCTTTCATTCCTGTTCTTTGCAAATCTAGGAAGGCAAAAACATTTGGACAAAAAAAATAATTATGCTCTAATGAGCCCCAAACAGACACATTCTGAGACTGGGGGGAAAAATAGCTATGCTAGATAGCAGAGAGCTGGCTTCTAGCACAGTCCTACAAAGTGGAAATAACAGCCTCTTTCCATTGTAATTTTAAAATTGCAACTCAGTGCTGTTCTTCTGATGCTTTGTGATAGATGCCAGAAGTGGAGACTGCTCTGTGCCAAGCGCGAGTCAGATAATAAAGCAATTTCTGAGCTATAGCAGCACTGCACCTTTCCTTTTGTTTCCTCTGAGAGATACTGTAAGGCTGCATTATCAAGACTCACCCTTCCAGCCCAATATTTTATTTTTAAATTGTCCTTTAAAGGAATCTGTGAGTCCTGAAAGGGACATCTTATCTCCCATCACGGGCAAGTTTCTTCGAGAATCTGGACAGGAAAATGTTGCATGCATCTTTTTACCTTGAATCTCAAACAAAGAAAAAAATTCAGTGGATTTCCTGACCTCCTAATCTTCTCACTGAAAAACTGCTGTAAACACTAATGAACATTAATTTGCTATTGCTCTGTTGGTGTGTAGTGCTTTAGTCAGAAATCCTTCCAGAATCAATAATGACAGGCAATCTACTACAGTTTCTCTGGTGTTTATTTTTAAAGGTAATACATAAAATGCTTGAAAAAAATGAAATTTTTCATTTTGAAGGTGGCAGAGCTGGAAAAGCTCTTCAGGATGGTTTCACAGCATGTGAAAGGGATGAAGCATTTGGATTTCATTTTCGCCTCCCCACTGCTTAGTCAGCTGCCGCGCCGTGGAGGAAGCGTGACTCCCAGCAGGACACGGGTGGCTTTCCCCGCTGGCTTCCCCCATTAGCGAAGCACGGGAGACTGCGCAAGTGCAGCTTCCCATAGGAATCACCAAAGGTGCAGCTAAAATGAGAGCAGGCGATAAATGATGATAAAATCCCAGTACTTTGTTTTAAAGTTAAGACCTTCATGGAGTCTGCTGTGGTAGACAAAATGGCTTGGTTATTCATGCATCTCTACCTGCAACATCTGGGTAAAGGAGAGCATTATGGCAGCTAAAAAGGCTTTTCCAAGCAGATTTGCTGTAGGACTGACTTGAGGTTGCAGACAATTCCTGCACTCTGACATTTCCTAACTTCTGAATGTGTGGTTTTACAGCCACAGCGATGGCCCCTCCACTTAATTTTATGTGAGGTATTTGTAGACCACCTTGTCTATCAGCAGTAACTTTGCCAGACTAACGATTCCAGCTGAAGTATTTTCTATGTCCCTCAGGGAATTGTTTCTTTCCTTTGTCTGACAAGTTGCAGCCAAAATGGTTTGTCTGATTCCGAGACAGACTTCAGGGGAAGATGTGTCATTCTGTGATGTTAAAACAAAAATTGTGAGGAGAAACTCTAATGCTTCACGAGTCTGAAATTGGAAACTACTGAGAGCAGTGTGGGAAGGAGGAACCAGGAGTCAGTGGCAGGGGTGCAGTGCCATAGCTAGGGTGGGAGACCTGGAAAGTTTGGTGGAGGGCAAAACCAAGCAGGGCAGGTACTAGCCTATGTCAAGTAGCTGTGCCTCTACTTTTTTTCACGATAGACATCTCCATCTTTCTGTGTCATTTACCTCCTCACTCAAATTACGCAGGAAAGGAGAGGAAGTGCCTGTGGAAAAATAAAACTATGGAGGCCAAGAACCTGTGTGGCATTGGGGAGGCTTGGAAAGCAGTTGCCTTAATCTCTGTGCTTTAATTCTCCTCCTGTAAGGGGGATGCCCTCAGCTTTCCTCAGAGAGGTGCCATTCAAATTTTGTAGAGCGTTAGGAACAAATGACATAATTTGTATTCAGTACAGAGTTTGGATGCACGGTTTAAATAAGGCCTGCAAGCCACAGGCTGAATTTTGCGGATAGAAAGAAGTCTTCACTGAACAAGGCAGACACCCTGTAGAATAAATAGTACATGAGCTTGTAATTAAAAACTGCATCCTAATGTATACCTAAAATGACCCGATTTAAGATTTCCTGTGCGTTAATAATCCAGGCATGTCCTAACTTTGCAGTGCTTGATTTTGCACCTAACTGTTCTTTTAAAGTTACTTTTCTGACTATGCACTGTAAGGAGGACACATAGAAGCACATGAAGAGGGCAGAAAAAGACAAATAGGGCAGAAAAAGAGGAATACATTCAATCCCATGCATCAGGTATGAGGCTTGCACAGGTCTTCAGTCCTCCTTAACCCCTTGAGCAACATATGAAGCAGACAGAAAAGCCTTTGGGCAGAACCACCAGCACTTTACTGCTTCTTGAAAACATTCAGAGACTTTCCCTCAATTTCTTTTCCATCACTTTGATATTTCATTTACTTTTCCTTCTTCTCTCAGAGACCTTGATTTAATTCTTTCAATAGACAGGGACTGCTGAGCACCTTCTCCGTCACCTTGCAGAGATAAGGATGTTGCAATCTCTGTGCTTCTGCTGAGAGCGAGATGGAAAGGCAAAAAAAAACCCAAAAAGACGAAACTGGGAAAGTAAGCAGAAGAATGTGGGCAGAAACCCCTTTAATTAGAGATTGTATTTCAGCTCTGCTCTTTGTCCAAGCTGACAGAGAGATGTCTTTTTCCTGATGCCTGTTCCTTCCAGATTTCCTTTCAGGATATTAGACACGGCAGCGGGGGCAAGCCAACATCCTACAGACTGTGAACATCCAGCTGGCCTAAACATGGAAGAGATTTTGCTGTGCAGGCTGAGATGGATAACAGATCCCCCCTGCTAGTGCCTCTGCAGGTAAGGTTGCAATCTGTGTTTGTGTGTATTTAGGTAGCTCCAATTGTTTAAGTTTGTATCTCTGGTCCTTCCAAGGAAGACCTGAAGGAGGCTGCAAGAATGGCCATGAGTCTTTGGAAGACTGTGCTTCGGGCTTTTTAGCAATGTAGGCAAAACAGGGCCAGGGCAGTGAAACTGAGTTATGTAGCAAAGGCAGTTTAATTTGAAGAGAGAGGGAGCAGAGTAGAGTGCCTGTGCGTGCTTCTATTTGGCATACTGAAGTTTTGCTAAAAGCTATTAGGAAATTATCTATCAAGCTTGAAGTTTGGCTTTTAAATCCATATTTAGGCACCACTTTAAATACTCTGATATTAAAAAAACAAAAAAAAAGATGTTCCCATAAAGCCCAGTACTTGTGAAAATTGTTTCTCCTGACCACGTCTATACAGCACTTATCACAGTGGGGCTTGAAATCTTGACCAAAAAAATGCTCTTGCTGTACATACAGATGGTAATGAAGTATCAATAACTGCAGACAAGGGCTGGAGATAAAACCCTTGTCTCATTTATCGCTGGAGAAACAGAAATCATATTGTGTCTCAGTAACAGAATATTTCAAAGATCTTTCAGGGCTTCATCTTTGCAGCTGGGTACACTGGTGGAAAACTAAACAATGTGCTGATTCAAAAGGGCGCAGGATTGTATTCACAAAAACTCAGAGAAATGAAAAATAATCTCCCCAAGGCAGTGCTGTGAGGAGGGAGTTTTGGAAGGAACGTCAGGTCCTGGGAACACAGGGGCCATTTCAATGGCCATATCCATTACTGATAAGTCACTCTTTTGATGATGGTATTTCTTATAAGTGACAGAATCTTTTCCTCTGCAGATATCTGTGGTCCCAAGCTCAAGCCAAAACATATTCCTGGCTTGTGGATAGTTACACCACTTAGCAAGATGTTACAGAAAGAATAATGGCAAAAATGACAACCCAGTGAATACTGAGGAACACACCTCAGTGTTCTAGTCAATGAGAACAGATTTGGTATTCAAGAGCTGCAAGAGAAAATGTTTGACATGTCTGCCTCTGCAGCCAGTTTCAGGGAAAGGGAGGGTCATTAAGCGTGAACAATGTCAGTTAAAAGCCTCCCCCTTCTCTTGAAAGCCTGCTGCAGTATGTGATCCTATAGCAATGGCCATTTCCCATCTTCTTAGGTACACAAGTCTGTAAGAACTTCAGAGTATCTCACATAAAATATTTTGCTGCCCTGCATCACTTTTTCACTTGGAAATGTATATCTAAATAATGCTGGATTCCTGTTATGCTTTTCTTATAGCACTTTATTAAACAGCAGGAATTTATGCTGTTCCTCAGGGCAATCTATTGAACTGAATCATTCCTTATGGGTTTTCACTGTGAGCAACGCATCATTTTCCAAGCTTATTGTCAATTGTGAAAGAACATAAACTAAATCCAGTTTTGTGAATGCCTACTCAGTATAGTGGCATTTTCTGTGCATAATAAAGAGCCTTTTGTCCTTTAAAAAATGAGATTAATCTTCAGTTTAAAAACATCACAGGTAACTGATATACCCAGATGGACCTACTTATTCTGTTGGATGATTTAATAATTAATTTTATAAATCCATTTTATTTGTCCGTTTTATTGGCATGATGAACAGAACTCCTTCTTGATGAGATACTCATTCCTCTTGTGGTTTTGACTGAATTATTTAAAATTAAGTTGCACAGTACAGTAGTGTTCCAACATTGCTTTATATTTAGGTCTTCCACTCTTATTTTGGATTGTACTATCCATGCCTGTTGTTGCATTCTCAGTTGTCATCGTGACTTCCCCAGCTTAAGAATATAAAAAGATCAAAGTTTGTTAGCATATATTTCAGAGTGGCTTAAATATTTCAGGCCCTGACCTAAGGCATTGCTCAGAAGGCATAAAGCTGTTTCTTTATCATTAGTTGCAATATTAAGAAAACTAGTCTTTCTGTCTGATTTACATGATTTAAGTTGATCAAGAAAACTCTGTGCTGTCCAGATCTATAATGACCATGTAATTACATGCAATAGAATAAAAGACAACTTCAAAAAATTGCTGGTTACTGTAGTTTCTTCACTAATCACTTGGAAAAGTGATAACACATGTTTAAGTATTGTACTCATTGGCAATTTATAGCATCATTAGGTTTTACTGGGAAAATCTTATGCTAATTTTGGTTCTTACACTCTATGATCTGCTTTTTTGAAATGCTGCTTTGAAATGGCTGCTTTTTTGAAATTGATCTCTACTTTTGTGCAACTTAATTTTTATTGTACAACTTCAGATACTTGGCTTTTGAGTACAAAAGGATCAAACCATCTAAAATTCCTGAGATGGTGGTCAGCGTCTCTGTAAATTAGCCTCTTAAAATGAGGCATGAAAAGTTTATTTGTGTTTATAAGTTAGCCATCAAAAAATGCAATTTAACTTGACTTAAAATTGTCAATGTTCTTGACTCCGATGAACTAGCTAGTTTTTAGCAGAGCAAAGGGTGGTTTGCACATTCAGCTGGGTCATAAGGGACCCCTCTTCTATCTAACAAGATGCGAACCTCAAACTCCAGGGCCAGTGGCTTGGCCAGACTGACAATGATGGCAGAGGGAGGAGCAGAGCGTTTAGAGCAGAGGAGCTTAGGGAGTGCTCCTGAGCACCAACCATGTCCAGTGCAGAGCCCTCCTGTCTGTGGCACTTGTCAGTCTGAAAAACCCTGAAAATGCAAGCAGTGCTCCCAAAGCACAGCATAGGAAGATGCTGTTTTGTCTTGGTTTTCTTACATTAGCTTCTAATGCTGCTTTCGTTATATATCTGATGGATTGTGACAGTCGCTTATATAAGCCCCATTAAGTGACTGTTATGTATTTTTGGAATAATTTAAAATATTTCCTTCATAAAGAGCAAAAATCTTGTTTATTTTTTTTAGGTTTTTATTTTGCAGTCTAAATGTGAACTGGAAGATAAATAGGAAATATGAATAATTTTGTAAACATGCAAATTGCAGACAGTTCCATTTGCCTTTTTCTGTACAGTATTCACATCCAATTTGCATTTTGTGCTGTATCAATTCACCAATAGTTTATACTGATAGAACACCATTTTAGCAATAAGTACCTAAGAGCAAAAGAAAAAGGGCTCTGCTTTTAAACTAACTTTTATTTTCTGACTTTCTGATTGATTTCTCAGCCTTAATCTCACATAAATAATTGTTATGGGCTTTTTTTCTTCCATGAAATGTCTTTTAAAATTCATAAGCTCATTAACAAAATTAATAGGTAGTGATAGCTGCCTTTCATTCTGTCTTTTGTAAACCATTTTAAAGTGAATGCAGTATTTGAATTGCAAACTCAGCTCTTGCCTGCATCCACTGAACAATCACAGTGGTAGATCCAGAACCACCATAATTTTTCATCAAAGTGCTTTAACCCCTACCCTGTTGACTCATCTCACAGATAACAAGGTAGGACAATCTCTGTGATTAATTAGGCAATGTTTATCAAACTGAATGAAGATGAAAGGCTTTGGAGACCTGTATAGTGTTAAATGTTATTAAAACAAAACAAAATAGTCTCTTCCAAACTTTTCTGTATGCATTTAGCAGTGTCAAAATCTTTGGCTCCTCCACAATACAGACGGAAACATCTGGAGCAAACCTACAAGCTCCCCTTGCTCACACAAAGAATCAAAATAATAATATTGGATACTGCCTGCAAACAAATTCAAAATCTTGATCCTAACTATGTGAATGGGAAGAGGTGTTTATGAGTATGACAAGAATGCTGGAAAACCCAGGGATCCTTCCTGGTCATTGCTTAACATCTGTAGGAACTTCCACAGAATATTGCACATTCGAGGTGGTAAACATCCTGCTCCTTCTTTCCCAAGAGTAAACACCAATTAATAATAGAAAATAATTCTGAAAAATCATGGATCTGAAAGGACAAGAAGTTGGCAAGAACCACAAAATATTTCTCTTAGAATCTTATGATCTGGAGATATTATTTAATGTCAACCTGTTTCCTTTACACCTGTGGTGGGAAATGTACCCATGCAGTCCTTATGTTCTTGACTGGGGAGTGGGGAGAAGTAGGCAGGGAAGATAAGACGGGAGAGAATCACCAGGAGCAAATTCTTTTTTTCTTCATTACATATGTAGTGGATACTGTTTCACATTCTTCTTTTACTCATGATGAGTAAATTGTTTTTATAAAAAAAAGTATGAATATTTTTATTAAAAAACTACTAACCAAATGTGTTTAGCTGAAAACTGTTAATGCATCTGCTTTGACAAATATGTCCTGAATTATCATTTTATAATTGATTTTTAAAAAATTCTCAGAATTTAAACATTTTATTAATCAGAGAACATTTTATTGTGGAAATTTCTACCTGACAAAAAAACCTTTTCAACATTCAGTCATTTTTGAGTTACTATAAAAATGCATAACTCAAGGCAGAATTTAGGCTTTCCAAAGAGATGACTGCTATCACAAAACATCCCTGTCTATCCCATGGGAAGTTGAATAATGTGTTTCAGGTAGGCAATTCTGTTGTAACCATACTAGGATGTTCAAAAAAGCTGCCTGCTGGGTGCAGGCTTTGGAAGAGGGTTTCACAAAACTAGGATGTGGCCAATGGGCTACTGCAGTGGTGCTCTCCCTGCACCTACCTGTGTGAAGTACATTTGCCTCCAAGAGGCGTTTGTCTTCTTCATGTCTGCACAGACTTGGCATTGAAGGCAGGAGTCTTCAATGGGCAGCATCACACGTAGTAAGTCTGACAGCAGGAAAATCTCTGTAACTTGCTGATGCCAAAGCAAGATGTTGTTTAGCTTGTATGATGCTGATGGGGAAATTAAAGGGTAGCAGATTAATGCGTTTCATTCATAATTGCTCTAAAGTACAGTTCAAAATACAAATTAAAGGACAAGTTCTGAAGGTTACTGAGCATGCACAGGGCCCATTGAAGTCAGTGGGAACCGCAACTGCTATAGACAGTCTAAGAGTTGACCCAAATAAAGTACAAATGTCAAGAAAATCAATTGAAAGTCTTGGGACCCTATCTGCATTACACACAAGTCTAATTGTGTTTGTCAGCAGAGTGGTGCTACATCTCTTTTGCTGTTGATTTAGGAAATCCAACTTTTCATTGACTCAACAGCAGCTTTGAATGCCCCAAGCAGCCAAATAAATCTAATCACAGGAAATCCTTCCCCTCCATCGTTTCACTTGCATTAATCCTCCTTAAAGTACCATCTCATCAGCAGAGACTGAGGCAAGTGTATCTTGCTTCTTGCTGGTAGCAGGAAAGAAATCACACACTGGGGAATAAGACATCCTTTCCACAGTGCATCCTCCATGTGTACTTTATCTTCTTCACCTCAAGACACTAACACTGATGAGCCCTGTGGGTCCTAAAGATTCAAGCACAGTGGCACAATATGAAGATTAAACCTAGGAAAAAATTGGATTTCACTCCTCCAACACTGAAAAGAGCTGTTTTTTTTCCATTAAATAAGTTTTTCCATTAGAGTGTTTTCCATTAAAAATTGCTTCCTGTGGAAAACTGTGTTTCTGATTAAAAAAGCATTTTCACAGCAGGAATGTATTCTTTCAGGAAAGGAATGTGCTTCTCATTAAAACTCCCAAGCCTCAGGTTTAAAATACTGGGTAAAAAACCTCAAGGCTTCATTTCTTCTATCTTTTCGCATAAAATTAGCAGTTTTGGCAGGAATTCCCTCCTCTGTTATTTTTTATGCAAACTGCATGTCAGGGCACCTGGAGGCTATGATTAACCTGAGTAGTCTCAGCTGAGACCCACACCCACGCAACCCCTGCTCATGCCCCAGGGCTCCATTTAAGCTCACACTCAGCACCCAGACCTGGCCTGAGCTCTATCAGAAATGTACTTGTGTGTGTATATGTGTCTGCTGCTGTCCTGATTTATGGACTAGTTTTTACTGGATGATTTCCAAACCTGTGCTGTCTCCGTGCTTTGTCTCTTGTCCTGCTACCGGCCATGCCTTCAAGGGGGACCTTGGATCTATGTTGGAGCCCTGTCTCCTCCCGCTCCTGACTGTACCTTGCATGTTGTTCATCACCATGCCTTGCCTAGGAGTGTCAACAGGACCTCTTACCATCCTGATGCTGTTCAGATCCTGTGAGAGGGCATCCTGTTGATGAGATTCCTGTTGTGTTGGGCTCCCTCTTGAATCCCTTGCTCTTGAAGCAGCCCTGATTCTGCTGTGCCTGCTGCTGTGGTGGTGGAAAGGTGTGGTTTGTTACTTCTTCCATTGGTTTAGATTACATGGGTTTGGTATAACAGATCTTCCAGAGGGCAGAGTGAGAGTTTCATGAGAAAGACTCAGATTCTCTTACTGAGAGTGAGCTAGCCTTGCACTAGGGAATAACAGCTGCGAAGGTGAAAAAGAACCTCCCACCTCAGTTTCTAATGATCTTCCCTTGCTAAGGCTGCAAGGTTTACAGACCTTTTCACACAAAATTTTCTCTGTAAACTGTATATTTAGGATGACGGTTCTTGACAATGCCAGCTTCCAGCTGAGCCTGTGAATAGCGCAGACTGAAGGAGGCAATTTTAAAAGTTGTTCTTCAAGGATAAAAAAGCCCCTGGCCAGCATTCTTAGATGCCATATTTGTTGTATTATTATGCTTCCTGTGGTCGTTCCAGTGCTTTGAAACTTTCTTTGATTGATATATCCTTGGATCTTCTGTTTTCTCCTTGTGGGTTAATACATTGCAATTCTTGATGGTGATTAAATTCAACATCCATTTTGGTGATGTTAACATGAGGCGGGAACAGGAACAGACAAAACTATTGGAATTCTACCTATAGCATTCCCCACAAGATTCACTACCATGGATAAGTGTTATGTGATGAGAATAAAAAGAGTAAGGTTATTAGGTTTTTGCAATAGACAGCAAGAAGTCAAGTTAAAAAGGAGATGAGCAAATCAATTAAACCTAAAAGACAAGCTTCAGACTTCTGTTGCTGAGTAATTAATTTGTAATTAATAATTGAAACAGGCTAAAGGATTGATACAATGGGATCAGGGATCACCCTAGTAAATAGTCAGTAATTTATTTTCTGTTATTTGTTGTTGTTGGACCAACAGGTCAATGACCTTTTCTGACAGTGTCTGGGCAAACAGCAACACTACACAGCCTGTTCTTTAAATTAAAAGAAATGTCTGTTTTAGCAATTTCCTCTGGCATGAAAGCAAGCATATCTTCTTGCTCCATTCTTTTTATTGAAAGGGCACTATCAAGCTTCAAATCTTCATTTAAATTTTTAGCCTGGTTTCCTAAGGAAATGAAGTTTATACGATAACACTGACTTCTCCATCTGTCAGGTCCTCCTCAGCAACTTTTAAACTGTTTGGTCAAGTGCAACTAAACTTAAAAGTGGATGGAATCGCATCAGGTAGACCTATGTTCTTAAAACCTTTGTCAAGAGCAGGATCTGGGTAGAAGAGAGAGAGATGCAATTAGTGCTTGCGCTGAGAGAATGCAATAAACTTGGTTGCTGTGCAGTCATTTGGCATTTTGGGGCTGACCAATCAGCCGGTGAGCGCCAGCAGGCCCATCAGCACACATGTAGGCTTCCTCTTGTCTTCTGTGGTGCATCCCTCCAGCACTGCAGACAAAACTGGAGTAATTTAGAGAGGGTGCTGGAGAGAATGACCAAGGTGAGAAATCTGCAGGAAACCTCTCTTAATTACTTCTGTTGCTCATGAAAATATTTGTTGTTTTAGAATATAAAATCAAGTTAAGGTGGGTGTAAATATATGCACTTAAACTTTCTCTATCCAATCTGGTAGATATATTCTACTCACTGATGATTTGAAAATCAAAGTGCAAACAAATACTAGCATAAAATGTCCTAGTGCATAAATTTCAGGCCTGATTTTTGGTACCAAAAATGTCCCAACATCACAGTTATATCAGAGGTTCTTAAGGATATGTTGCAAGTTCTATGAATCTGCACATTTGGAGACTGTTTTTTTTCAATCTGATGAAGATTATTGCTGTGTTAATTTCAGCTATGAATGTTGATATATTCATACTTTAACTATAGGACCATGATGAATTATTTTCGTCTTCTATCTTGACCTTCGATGTAACGTAGAAAACTTTATTGAAGTAATTCTTCCTTGGAACCTTTTTAAGAGGGGAAAAACATCCACTATTAATTTAAACATCCCAATGATATACCACTACCTTTGTTAAAATGTGGTTAGAAGATGTGATGACAGATTATCTTTTCTTTCTTTAAAAAAAAAAAAAAAGCTGTTGTTTTGATTTTGAGTTAAAGAAGCTTACTGTGCCATTGGATCTTGTATTTTGATCTATTACAATTAGCAGCCCTTGAATACTGTGTAGGTAACTCTGGTCTGATGGTACCATGTTTTACCCTTATCCTTGATATACTCATTAAGAAAAGCTCTGGCAGTCATTTCCTTGCTCTTACTGTTCACCATGCCCTTCTCAGTTTCTTAACATGATTCCTGAAGGAGGAATACAGAAAGGGACAAGCTATTCTCATAGCGATCATAGAAGAGTCAAATAGCAGCAATCTCTCTTCTATGCGCACTCAGGGTTCACCAGTTTCTGTGTCAAGCTAACTCTTGTCCACTCAATTGCACTTGAAAATTGTATTGTTGATTGTTTGTTGTGATTCCTCCTCTGCTATGTTCAGTGTCACTGTTTTCCATTAGGTTCTCTCAGAAATCCTAGTATTTGCTCTTTCCTAGATGTCCAACTCTGCACTGGCTATTTGCTTGTGCTCACATTACCTGTTGGCTGAGACTGTTCAGCATCAGTGGCCTTTTCCCTGACAGATACCATTCTTTTACATTCGGTGTCATTTGCAGTATCAATTCTTAATTGTTTTTCCCTAAGCTATTGATGAGCATGTTAAAAGGGTCCAGAGTAAGGAATGAATCTCTTTGGGACCTTATGAAAGAATGCGTGATGATCTCTTATTTACAGTTACATTTATAAGAGTTTATAGCAGTTATCCATTGTTTAATCCATTTAATGCTGCTGTATTAACTTTGTAGTATTCTAGTTCTGGACTGCGTGGTCTTGATGTACCAAATCAAGTGCTTTGCAGAAGTATTAATATATTGCATTAATGCCGCTGCCTTCATCAGTCAACCTTGTAATCTTGTCAGTGATGTAAACTTAGACTGATGACATCTACTATCTAGAATTATATTTCTTAGCTGTGTTTTCCCCCACTATTGCCTTAATAATCGAGTCCTGCAACAATTTCTGTGGTACTTCTCACACGGTGCTTAAAACATTGAGAAGTTGGACTGTGAGATAAGAGTTTAAACTTTTACTTGGATTTCTGTTATAAAAAAAGTGTATTAACAACATCCCACGGGTTTTTTAAGAGCTCCAACTGTGGAAGAGTTAAAACTTCTACTGCAAAACTGTCAAAGGTGAAAAGGTGGTGGTGTTTTATTTCATTACAATATGATCCCTAATGTCCCCTCTTCTTGCTTACCAAAATGTCTGTCTTCAGGTCCAAGTGTTCTGGAGTTGTAGCATTAACTTATTTTTGGTATTCTTCAGGCCTGTGGCTTAAGCCTTTTGTAAAGGACACCTTCTTTATACCAAGTCTTTCTCTTATTCCTTTGTGGACCTGTGACCTGACTTTATTTGGCTACCCAAACCACTACCAATACCCATAGTTTTACACTTACTGAGGTGGAGCTGTTCCCAGCTCTCCAAACTCTTTGGTCTGTATTTCTTAATTCAGTTTTTCTGGCATATGCACTGCAATCTTCTGGGCTTTGCGTGGACTTTCAAATCAAGACTATTCAGCTGGTGCACACGGGCACAACCGCGAGTCCACTATGCTATCTCTAACAAGTATCCCAGCCGTGCCCTTGAAATCAAGTAACAAGCAGCAGATTAGGCAAGGAACCAAAACACAGAGAATCTGGTGTCTAGCATTCTCCACACTCCCCTTTATTCTCACTTTAAGTTGAGCTAAAACCGGTCAAACATATCAGTGTGCAATGGGCTGCTAGTATTACTCCCTTTAGGCCTTCCCTGGTGTATACATGCTACCTCTAGTAAGCGAGAAATAAAGATGTTTTGATGCAACCTCAATCCACTCAACCCAGAGGAGTCTCTTAAGCCTTTAGCAGTAAAGAGCTAGTGGACAGCAGTGCGTGACAAGTGTATAACGTTCTTTTATTAAGCCAGTTGGTTAAATCTTTACTCCTGAAACTGTTTGTGGGTTTCAGAACAGAATAGCTTTCCACTCTGTTTCTACATTCATAGTTATGCTGTCTTGTGAAAGCACCTGCCTAATGGAAAAGCAATTCAATCTAATGCTGCCACCCAGCCACTATTTTAAAGGAGGGGTTTAGATATGGCTCAGAGACTACAGAGTTGGAAGAGGTTTTTTTTTTTGTATTTGGCTAAGGAATGAACAAATAAAAGTAATGGTGAATTTCCTGGTGCAAATCAATGAGTTTATTTCAGCAATATAATTGGGCTGGGGAAATAAATATCGTGAATTCCAGTCTGACAGTTCTTGGCCATCTAGGAACTAAGGGAAGAATTATGCTTTTGCTCTGCAGCAGTTTCACAAAGTGATACTTAACTGCTTCTCTTGCCCTTCATAACCTCTCAGTACTCCTTCCCCCATGCATGATTTAAATTGTTCCAATTAAATTCAAACACCATAAATTTTTAAGCCAATTTTGAAAAAAAAAAAATTAATTACCTGAAATATCTGGGGCTCACTGCAGCAGAGTATGTGAACACACACAATAGTATTTAGCTAAAGGGCATCAAAGGACACAGGCTTTTTTAAAAAGTATTTCCCTGAAAGATGAGATACAAAGTCTTTGAGAAGCACTGAATGAGCAAAGCCAAGATTAAAAATTACATGCGAGAGCATACTTCTTAAATGGCAGCAAAAGATTGCAGATGTTAATAGGCAGCATTTAAAAAAATGTGACTTATTAATGCTATTATTATACATATTTTCTTACTGTGACAGTTTCATTGTTGTCTTTTCAGTGCGTTTGTCTATGATTTCAAATATCATTAAGATTTTCACAGCAAATTAACTTCTGGTTATATTTAGTCTGTTCGGGGCAATAAGGCTTGCAGACACAGCATACATGCCAAAAGACTGTTGGTTGTATACTCCTTTTTGTGTTTGAAATATGAATAGCCAGAGTTGTCTTAGCTATAGAAGATGTTTAGATTGTTTTAGTTCTCCATAATAAGGATCAAGAGTTATTCTCCTCTTAATTTTGGTGCCCCGATAATGTTTTGTCAAGGTAGAGCAATTTTTTCATAATCTGTTAACATGCTGAGCACACTGAAGTTCCTCTAACATAAGTAATGATTAATCTCCTAGCAAAGTAGAATTGGAGAATCCACTGTAATTCTGTAGTGAGAATATCTGGATTTTTTTTTTTTAATACACCATAGAAAAGCAGGGTGCTGCTGGTACTTTACTGTCCTGTCCTGTCCTGTTCTTCCCTGAAAAATCTAACTCATGCCAGCCCCTTTCTGCACCAAGCTTAAGAAGCATCTTCTTTCCCAGCTGCATGAGATCTAAAAATGCTTTCTCTGAGAGCAACCTTGGGAATTGGCTACACCTTTAAAACAGCAAGACAAGGCTGCAATCTGCTCCAGTGTATGCTGGTGAAGATTGTCCCATACAGGGAGGCTATTGCAATTATTTCCTACATTCCCATTGAGCATCCACACCTCTTCAGCAGTAAATACTGTGTCAATAAGAAGAAAAATATTTCCCTGCGGTTTGCTGCATCAAAGTTCATTTTTGTTTTCTGTAGCACTTAAAGGTTTCGGTTACCTTTATTTCCAAAAGGGACCAAAGTACTCTTTATTCCAAAAGTTTTCAGCAGGATTGGTTTAAAACCAAGAGCAATTGGTTGTGACAGCTGAGCCCTTCCCAGTATTATGGCCCTGCTAAGGTATGCACATCCTGTCCTGTCTCTTATTCCATGGTGGCTAAGAATCTTCCCTGAGGAATTTGTTATTTTGAACAAAGTATAGATGCAGAAAAGGGACCAGACTAATATTTAGGTAATTGATTAAATCATGCAAGCTGTATTTTCAAAGGCTAGTCACTTTTCTTCTAAATTTAATCCCGTTCTGCCTGTTCAGTGTTTGAAATGCAAATCTCCTTCACCTGCCTGCACTATACACATATACATGTGCATAAATATGCATATATGCTTTTAGTGAAATACACAGATGCCCAACAAGAAAACTTATTATGTTTACATAGCTAATTGTATTATCTTAACATACAGCTGGAGATTGTATTTATGAGGCTGTAGATTGGTTTTGATGAAGCGTCCTTAAATATTAGCAAAAGTGAATTGTTTGTGTCAATTTTGGCAGGCATAGTCCAAAAGAGAATTTTATTGAAAAAGAAGATAATTTAGGAATTTTGTTTTGGAAGGCTTTCATAGGTTAGTGAGTCGAACAGAACTCAGTAATTCTTGTATTTATTTTACATTGAATATGACAAATATAATCACAATTGCTGGCCCTTTACTTGCAAATTAGACTCGTTGATTTTATTGTGATTTGTCAGTTTTCCCTCGGTAGCTGTTCTACATAGAAAGTCAGCCTTTTCAATATGGGGAAAATATGGGGGAGGTCTATTTAAAATTCATTACCACAGTCATAAGGAAGGAATGTGTTACTTTCAACAAGGTCAGGAAACTTGCATATGTCCTGCTCTTTCATTTCTGCAAACAAGATTTATTGCTCTTAAAAGTGGTGACATCTACACTTTCTGCCAATTAGTTGCCTCCTTAAGATAACAGATGTGATTGGAATTTTCTTGTTATTTCATGTTTTGTGGGTTCATTATTATTCATTTTCTCATGAGGACTGGACAGGTAGTCATATCATTGTGTCAGCATTGAATATCTATGTGTGAGCTCAGCTGCTTCTTGTCAGGGTACTCTCACATAAGGAAAGCCAGTTTCAGAAGGTGGCAAAGAGAAGAGTGGCTATTTTTCCTGTTTTGGGTCTGTTGTTTTTTTTTGTTTGTGTGAAGTTAGTTTGTCGTTTTTGTTTTTTTTTAAATCTGTTCTTTATATTTTAGCATATATTGACTCAAGAGCCCTCCCAGAGCAATTGCATAAGTATTATCTTGTAAAGAATGATAGTAGATTGGCCTAAAGAAATCTTCAGATAAGAAAGTCAGAGACTGAAGAATTGCTGCC
The DNA here is from genome assembly GCA_009806455.1 of Tetrax tetrax. Taxonomy (NCBI): domain Eukaryota; kingdom Metazoa; phylum Chordata; class Aves; order Otidiformes; family Otididae; genus Tetrax; species Tetrax tetrax. The sequence continues at coordinate 116,080 of WHYT01016237.1, forward strand.
TGTAGTAATTTTCTGTTGCAGGTTACCTGAGGACAACACTGCCCATGGATAAAATAAGGTGAAACAAAGAACTCCGTGTAGATTCATAGTCATAAGCAGATTTCAGTGTTTCTCCAGTGCTTCTACATCTGGACCACTGGATTATTGTTTTTTAATATATATATAAGAATGTTTTAGAGCCGAGCAGCATCCAAGATCTTTTTGAAAGCAAATCATGTTGATGGTTTCATTTGTCTTGTAATGTGAGGAATTTTGTACCATGGAACAAGGAATCATTTGACCAGAAAGAAGATGTAACCTTTGTACTTATGTCTACTTTTATCCCTCAAATTCATCCTGATGAATGACTGTGTGCAATAATTCTCAGAATTATTTTAAAAATATCAAATGGTGATCATGTTGGAGATTAAGTGGTGTTGAATCACTGATGTTATCGATATATCTGCTAAAGATGTTCAAGATGATGAATCTAGTAAACTTTTATCACCCTGTCAGACAGCATCTCTCTAATTTATTTTGAAAATCCTTTGAAAGGTTATACATTAGCTGGATAGTCAAGGTTTGTCTCTGTGCCCATGGATGTTATTGATGCACTCAAAGATTATTCTACATTGATGAGTTAGTTTTCCTTGTATTTGAGTTTATTGGGAAGTAGACTGTCTCCGTCAGATGCAGGAATTACATTCTACAAGTATACATTTAAGGCTAGTCCTGCCGCTATTTCCCACTGTGATGTATGAGTTTTGTTGGGAATAAGGAGGAAAAACACCAGCCAGGCAAAAGTGGTCCCTCTTTTAGGAAGCAGAAAGTTTCTGTTCCCACCTCAGTGCTGTACGAAAAGGAATCTCAGGCTATAACTTTTAAAGACACCTTTATTACTTTCTTCTTCTCAGACCAACTAGCACAGAATAGCCTGTCTCTTTACTATTAAATGCTCTTAGTCTCTCAGACAGGATAGCTGCAGTCTCTGGACTGAGGATGTTCTTTGGTCTGTGTTGATTCCTGCTCCATGCCCAGTAATTGCTTAGAGTGCTTTGGCTGGGGCCAAAATCATGCCCTAAATCCTTCTCCAAGTGCAGCCCACTGAGTTCTGGACCATGGAATAATTTCTTGGCACTGTTCAATTTACTGAGGAGGATGTAAATTTGGATATACCACTGTGCCACTTCCAATTCCAGGCCAGCTCTATGCTGTGAAATACAGAAGCTGTGATATTTGTGCTTTTGGTGCAAGAGCTGCCCAATAAGCACTTTGTGGGTTTTCACCATTCTCCTTTCCTGTCATCTTACGTTGCCTAAGTGACTGTAGAAAGGGGAGTCTGGCAGGCTAACTTCAAATATGCTTTATAACTCAAGTCAGGCAGATTCAATCAAAGTGGACATAAATCACAAAGGCTTAAAAAAATCTGTCAGCTGGTGGAAAAGTGGAGAGGGCAGAATATGCTAATTTGACAGCAAATTCATAAATTCCAAATCTGTGACAGTCATAATGCTTTTGTATCATTACTGTGAACAGTTTTTCTGGAATGCAGTCTTGTCCTTGATCAAAACTTCACAACAGATCACAGTGTAGATGGAGTGTTTTGATCAGAAAATCGGAAACCCTCACAGCAATGGAAACTGACATTGACCATATTGTTCTTTCCTTTCACTCACTGTCAGAGACAAAAAGTTTCCTGATTCTGGTGATTTACAATACTTATTATTAAAACAATTTCAAACCGTGGAATTGTCACTTCTTTTTTTTTTAAAAAAAAATTGAGTTCTGCAACCTTCTACAGCAATCCAGCCTGTGGTTTGTGGCTTGCCCCTCTCCTGCTCCACATTAGCAGGCACAGAATATCCTTTTGTGCTGCTGTAGAGATAGTGAGCTCTCTCTTTAGGGGAGAAGACTGAGACGAGGCAGTTATACAAAAGCAACTTCAGTTTTATTGTCATCACCCCCATCATCACAAATAGCATAAATGCTAGTATAACTTACAGATATATGTGCATGTTCAGCAAATGGACTGGGAATGAAACAAGTCAAAGGTCAGCTCTGGAAATGGAAGAATTAGAAAACTAGGCTACTTCACATGGGAAAAAGAAGGGAGAGTATGTTAACTAGTCTACAAGGCCATATAGATCTGCTCTGCAGTAGTCACTAATGCTTTAGTGCCATTATTGTATACAGCTTCCCCAAGACAACTTGATGCTCTTGATCAGACATTTGGGAAAAGTTAATTACATATCTAGTGCTTTGACAAAAAAAAGAGGGAAACAAAGAAAAATGCTTATTTTTTTTATTATCTCTTCCTGTACTGTACAACAAATACAAATTAATTTCTCATATAAGCAACGATCATGAGAAAATTAGAAGGGACAAATCCTGCTAACAATTGATGGCGTGCTCATTCATTTCCACTGTGAAACTAACTTGAAAGAGCTTGAGTCCCCAAGGTTTATGCACACTTATGAAGTCCTGGCTTAAGAGGTATTGAGCTCTAAGCTTGAGCTGGCCAAGCTAAGTAGAGCCAGTAACAAATTTAAGTGAGCCCACCTGGTCAGCTACTGGCATTGCTGCTCTGTGATAAGTCCCCCTTGCCTCCCACAGTGGACACATCTCATCTAATGTTAGTCACCTTTCTGGCAGGTGCCTAGCCTAAGATAATCTTTGAGCTTCTGTGTGCAGTCAAATATATACATATACTTATACGTGGGGAATATGTTCTTTCAGTGTAATTGTTTCTACCTGTCTTAGACTCTTACTTAGATTAATTACCCTTTAGATATATCTAACACATGTGATTGAGACAGAGGCTAGATAATTTCCTCAGATTAGATGTCTAACTTCTAGTTGTCTAGATTTAAATTAGAAGACTCCACTCCTGATATTTTCCTGCATATTTTTCCTTTTCTAGCCTTCCAGAAAGGATAGATAAAGTCTCCTGAGAAAGCATCTGTATTGTGGATATTTCATATCAATTATGTTTTTATAGGTGAGTGGGTGAAATAACATATTAGGGTGAAATCTGTTCCTGAGGTTGTATACAATTGTCATATTTCATTCATAAGACTTGACATTTTTGAATTAATCTACACCTCCATATGGGAATTCTCACAAGTGCGATTAAAGTTCCATTTTTTATGCCTATTATAATCCTATCTTATATCATTCACATCAGTGTATTTCCAATATTGGGACTCTAATGCTATGCAGTATATATTCCCTGGGGTTCAAGTACAGTAGAAGATCTGCTTAGAAGTATGAGAGGGGTATGAATAAACTAGATTAGAGAAAAGTGTGAAATCTGGGCTTCAAAGAAAGTTCAAAGAAAGTAAAAGTGCTCAGGGAATAGTAGGAATGATTAAACCATTAGTGCCACTGAGAAAATGAGCCATCTCCTGTGTTGGAGCTGTGAATCAACCTTCGCCTCCAGTAAGCTTTAAATGCATAATGATAACCCAAATTTTCAACGTCACGGAAGCGAGAGAGTTAACTTAGCTGGTGTTATGTATGCAATTCCTAAGCAACACATTACTAAGGCTAAAAAAAAAAAAATGTAAAAAAGTAGAGAAATGCAATGCTTAAATTCCCACGCTAACAATCCAGACATTACCTCTGTTGACTATACTTACTGTCTCTTTTATTTGAATTTATTTTCCTCTTCTTGTTAAGAATTATATAATGTATTTCTATGAGACCAGTTGTCTGCCATAGATCATATAGGCTGATCAAAAAAAGAAATGTAATAGCGCTGTTAGCCATGTTACCTCTTCCTTTTCCAGGCTTTTTCCTCTACAAAGTGGAATCTTACTTCACGGAATTTTACAGTCTTATGAATACAAATAGAGGAGGCTGGCAACTGCTAAAGACAGAAAGTAAGATAAATGCAGTATTTCAAAGTCAATTTGTGTCATTTTGGAAATTCTATAAAACCCCTCACTCTTCAGGGTACGGGCATCAGAAGAAACTTTCCCTGATGTTCAGGCATTTGTGACTGATATGTATCAGAAGTATGGTTTTCCTTTTACTGAAGCAGAAATTGCTGACCAGCATCAGAAGTTAAATTCTGGGTGAGTTACTCTCTACCCATGGCAGTTCCTATGCCTCAAGTAGCCTTTCAACCTCCAGTATACCACACAAGCCAGGGGCATCAACAGGAGAAGTTGGATCCCACATAGAGGTCATCCATAACCCCTGTGATACGAGATGCTTTCTTGTTTAGTCGAAGAGGATCAGAGATAAAAAGTTCTTTAGATACTCGGGTACTTCTTTTTCTTTTTTTTTTTTTTTTTCCCCA
>WHYT01016237.1:122381-184354 GCA_009806455.1 Tetrax tetrax
GGTGGATGCCCCATCCCTGGAAACATTCAAGGCCAGGCTGGATGAGGCTCTGAGCAACCTGATCTAGTCAGGGATGTCCCTGCTTCTTGCAGGGGGGTTGGACTAGATGACCTTTGAAGGTCCCTTCCAACTCTAACCATTCTATGATTCTATGACTTGGCCACCTCTTGCTGCAGGGCTTTTCTCCTGAGGCTCAGCTTTCATTTCTGCGTGGGCCCTAGCCCTAAGAATTGATACTGAAAGTGAATGATGCTCAAATGACACTATTATCTGTGCAAACCCTGTGATGCTTCCACGTATGCTTAATTAAACAGATGAGTTACCCGCTTAAATCAAGGACTGAGTTAAGTAAGGGTGTCATTATTTCAAGAAACACAGCCTAAACGAACAGCACTGTGGAAGGGATTAATTGCTCCATTCATCAGCAGAGGAGAGGTTGGTTCTGAAATTTAATAATGTTAATTTCAGTGCCAAATAATTCCAGTACTGATGATGTAAAAGCTGATGTAATTTCACAGATCTAAATAGCTTCCTATACCCATAAAAGGTGCAATTTCTCCTAAGTCTTGTTCTCAAAATTACCTCTCTCCTCCTCTCTGATAAATTCCAAAAGTAATATAAAATTTCACAGTAATCCAGAAACATAAAATAAGTAGTAGTATTATAAAATAATTGAAATAAATATAAAATTAAATAACATAGAGGATGCTGTGATGATTGTATTATTGAATTCTATTTTATTCAGTAACACTGTCCACTTCAAAATTTACTGAAGGCACCTTTGAATTTTCACCATTTAAAGGCCCAAAGTGAGAATTTGGGTCAAACTTGCATAGCCTCAGTCACGATGAACTTATGAAGTAGCCTTTTTTATAGAAAGGTAGTTTTCATTTTCCTTGTTAGCATTTTCTGTACTGATGTTTCTGAATGAAGGAAGTAGCAAAAGATTTGATCTTCTGGCCTAGTAGCAGCAGTGTAGGGGTGAGCACCAGGAACTGCCTTATTCTGAACCCTCTCAGGGTATATGTCTGATGAACCAAATACTGAAATATTCACATGAATTTTGCACTAGATGTAGGAAATTTAGGAAACACTCACATCTTGTGACTCTATAGCAAGTAGATAATTTCTTTTTCTAAATACTGGCTCAAAACTTCAAAATAGAAGTTTTCCACTTTTATTTTAACTAGGACTTAAGCTCTGGAGAGAGTGCTAAGAAGACAGCATTGTGTCCAACATAGTGTCAAAACATTTGTCATTGTGATTCATGAGGAAAATCTTGTGGCACTTAATCTGGCATTTCCAAATAGTAAAGGAGAGCAGTTATTGTGAGATTGCAACGGATCTTGTAAACATACTTTTTCTGTCTTCAGAAACAAGATTTGAAGAGGGAAACATTCTCAATCTACCCCCTGTGTTTGGCATCCTCTGGGAAGCTTCAGGTTGGAAGACTCAGCAACATCATGTAGCCTGTTCCCTTGCACCAAGATGAGATGGGCCACACTAATTTTTCTACCAGTTTCCAGTGAGGGAGATCCCACAACCTCCTAAGCAAGCTATTCCAGTGTTTTATTGTCCCTGTGGTTAGTCTGTGTTGCCTCATGTCTAAATCTTTTTTTTTTTTTTTTTGCAGAAATGTAAATGCTTTAACTTTTTGGTTTTTTCACTGTCAACATAGACAATAGATTATGTCCACCTTCTGAAGTCTGTTACCACATCTCCCTTTTGTTATCACTTTGTTAAGCTGTGCAATTCCCATTTGTTATGTTGCCACAGGTATTTTTTTCCAGTTTTCTGATTAATCTTTTTCTCCCAACTCTCTCCAATTTAGGCCATGTGCTTCCTGCTGTATATTGCCCATAACTGGACATGGATTTATTGTGGTGTTACCAGTGTAAATTAGAGGTGTTTCTTAACGTGTATCTTAGAATATATTCCGATTTATACATTGCTTTTCCACAACAGCATTGTATCTTTTGCTTGTGACCCTGCCCAACATCCTAGCATTCCTCTTGGGCCCCTCAAGGCCCTCTCTGTGCTTATGCACCATCTTTCATAACAGCTGTAAAAGAGAAGGAAATGCTGGTCTGAACAACGCCTCACCAGTTGGTTCATGCAGGTGCCCAGTTGCAGAGGACTGGGGAGGCAGAGTTTGCAGTCTGGATGAAAGACAGCATCTAAATGCAGCCTGGGGCCCAGCTGCTTGTTAGTGCATGGTCTGCTGTGACAAGGCCAGACTGAAGACAGATAGATGCTTAAAGAGAGGAAAACTTATTCCTCCCTACCGGTGAAAAGAGAGAAGTATAGCTAGACTGAGCATTTTCCTGTGTATATTGAGAAGTCTTCAATTTATGCCTTGGGAGTTGTTATATGCATGCGTGCTCCCAAAGCAGAACCAAGAGAGAGAAGAAAGGAAACAGGCTTTTCTTTGTAGTTTGGGTTTGGTCATTTGATGTAATTTCTTTTTTTTTTGTTATGGGTTTTAGTTCTTTGGAAGAAATCTTATGCTAGCTAGCTCATAGGACTTTGCTAAAGCTGCTGAGATAGGAGGAGATGGGCAAGCTTACTGGGGGAGTACACTTTGACACTTAGGGAAAGCCCATGCAAAGCTTGACATGTTTTTTCATGTCTGTCTTCTTCACTGCCATAAAAGTGTTTCACAGATGAAATTTTTTTTTTTTCACAAAATAGCAGGTGGAGATGGAATTTCCTGACAGTGCAGCAGGTTTATTTTATACATTTATTAGTAAGAGAGAGAGAAATGACTATATTAATAATCCATCCCGTCCAAACAATTTACTGTCCGATAAGTGGGAAATCCTTCCCAGTTGTAGGAATCAGAATTCTCTAGAGAAATTTTGGCGTACTGTTGCAAGTTAGACAATGAAAGCCAAGGGTTAGGATTGAGCAACATGATAGGAGGAGTTACTTGTCTCCAATTAAATTTAGAATACTTACCAGTTACCAAAAATTGTTAATGTTGTGCATGTACATTTGACCTTGGAGGCCTATCTGACAGGAAAAAGGATTTTGTAGCAAGAGAGCTGCCAGGAGGCTGGTGAAAGGATAAGGTACAGGGGAACTTCAGAATCGTGTAAATTAGTTGCATATAGAAACAACATCCCTGTCACTTTAATGCAATAGGTCTTCATTTCAAGACAAATTCAGGACAACGATGAATGCCTAATTAGGACTCTCAGTTGATGTAATTCAGCACATAAACTTGTGTTGTGCAAATCAGTGGAGGTGAAGATACCTTCTTGGGAGACAGCATCAAGACCCACCTGTGTCAGGGTATCTTTCTATGAATTCTTGGGAAATCCAGTCAAGAGTGAGAGTGTTTGAAGTGGGAGAAAATGAATAGGTATGCAGCTGAACTCGCCGGGTGCTCTGCCTTTCCAGGGCCATGTGCCGACCCTGGCTGGCTCCCAGCTGGGTCTGCGAGGTGGCTTGGCCCGGCTGCCAGAAACCCGTGGCATCCTCCTGCTCTGCAGCACCCACCGGCATCCTGGGGGAGCCTGGGGGCTACTGCCTCATCTGGAGCACCCACTGTCCGCGTCACTGATCAGAAAGACTGGTTAGGCAGTGAGCGAGAAGAGTGTGCTCTGTGTTGCACCAGGTTCAGATCTATTTCCTGCCTTTACCCCTGTACTGTACTGTTTAAAGGGTGGGAGGGTGCTATACCTGAAGAGGGTATAGCAAAATATGATCACTGCCGCATAGCAGCTGTTTCCTGACTGACAACAAAATTCTTCTGAGTTTGGGAGGAAGGTAAGTCTTATCTGACTGATCTTTTGACCTAACTTTTCAATATAATGATTATCACATCCATTACTCTCATGTAGTGTATTTACTGCAAGAATAGTATTATTCAGGACATATTTTCCACCAAATCACATATATCCAAGCACAAGAGGAAGGAGTGAATCAGGAGTCTGGTTTTAAAAATAATCTGGCAGTTTTCTAAAGGTACCTGAATATTGCATTTCATAGAGAAAGCTGAAAAATATCTGAGGTATTTGGGTTTGGCAGGCTGGTCTCAGACATCAGCTGCTCAGAATAGTTTATTTGCAGAAAAGTAGTGAGGAGGAAAGAGCACTCCCTAGACATATGTCAACTGACAGGAAATAAGTCAATCTGTATGTGTACTATTGTGGTTTTCTCTTAAAAATAAAACACTTTCCTTGTGCTGGAGACAATAGTTTAGTATGTTAAATTATGAGCTGCAATCTGGAAGGTAAATCCTTCCATAAAACTGTCAGTGTAGCTCATAAACCAGCTCACCATAACAGCACTCTTTTCAGCTCCTTCAATATTCCTTTGGTACAAACTGCCTTGCACACCGCCCGTAAGTGTTTTACATGAATGATGCTTCTGTGGTTCATCCCCACATTACACCATCTTTGAGAGACTTCTAGGCGTGGCACCTCTAGCACTGTGGAAGGTGGGGGCCACTAAAAACAGCATAATGAGTTGTAGGCAGATAAGCATTGATGTGAAGATCTTGTATTCCCTTTCTTATTTGCAAGTACATTGGTAGCATGCATCACAGATAAGATGTTCATTTTCAAGACATCGCTAGATAGATTTCTGAGGATAAATAGAGGATTGATTTTTAATGGAAAAAAAAAAAGCAGGACCAAACGAAAACAGTTAAAGGATGAAATATGCCAGCTATTTCTCTAGCAAAACCAGTTATTTTGCAAACTGCATGGACACACCTGAAATAGAAGAATAAAACACTTGTTAAGAGAGACTGTCATCATATTTTTTTTTCCTGTAAGTCTTCACCCCTGAAACAATTATTGTAGATGTGGAATATAGTGAGTTCTTCTTCCCTTGAACTTTAAATTGGGAATGAGAGCTAAACTCAGATTTTCACCTTGCAATTCTCACTTAAATATCTTAACTGAGGATTCAAGGAAAGAAAAGTATCACATCTGAGATGAAATAAGCTCCAAACAGCCTTTTGGTTTTGAAGTTTTTCTAAGTCTGTAAAAGTGTACAGTTTGAGCCTTTTAAGCCTATTGACTCTGGATGAGAAGGAAGTCTTTCCATCAGTTTCAAAATTACGGGCTGTTGGTTTGACACTGCAGACCTCTTCAACATACTGAATCACAAAGTGATGGGGGAGTTGAGGAGATGTGGACTTTATGGATGTTCTTATATCCAAAAATATTCTAATGAATAAAAACTATTCAGAAGTTTGGAGAAAAAAAAAATCACTGAATTACATGGGCTATTTCAAGAGAAAAATCTATCATTTACAATAAAATTGGTGTCTGAAGTGAGTATTCCAAAAGGAGAAGGCTATTATTTCATATAACTCTGAAGTCTAAAATAATGTTTAGAAAGCCACATTATTTCTGCCTACCCATAAATCATAGTCCAGCTCAATTCCACTAAAGGACTGACTGTGCTTTCAGAAGGAGCCAGGTTGGAGGCCGAGACAATAATGAAGAAAGAGCTGCAATATCTGTCTTAAGAGGCCAGTAACTACCTACAAGTCTTTCCAGAGGTTCAAAGTACTGCATGTGTGTTCTGGTTCTTTTACAATGCATTTAATTTAATAGAAACACAGTATGACTCAGTTAAATAAAATACAATTAGTCACTCAAGTAAATGCTACTACTTACCTCCTGCGGAAGGAACTTTTTGACATGATATGATCATTAAACCGCACTGGAAACAGAGACCTGAAAATGTGAGAGGTAAAAATTACATGTTATTAACAACTCCAACTTTAAAACTTAATTTAAAACTTATTCTTCCTCCTGAAACTGTAGGTAGAAGCCATGAATTAAAAGTGTTTGAAGGTTAAGTGATCTCCTGATCCTTTAAGCTGATCCTGTCAGATCAGTCTGGATGATTGTAAGAAATGGACAGTGGTAAATCTTGTTCTGTGGTTGCCTTGTTACTGTTAAACCTTTTGTGAAAAAAAAAAAAAACAAACCTGGAGATTTCAGACCCTGTGTCTTGTCCTTTCATGAACTTCCTAAAGTTAAATTCAAAATTTTAAAAGATGTCCATTTAGGATGCCTTGGGGGAACTTGTTCTATAGAGGTTTTAGTACCTACATCTCTGAAAATCACACTATTTTGAGGCATCAGATACTGAGTATTCAAAAACAATTAGTCATTTCTGAAAACATAGGCCTAATATTGTAAGTCAGAGATTTATTTGTCATAGTGAATAGAGTTAGAGTATATCTACAGAGAAGAATCATGTTACTGATACACAGTGGATGATATGATATGATATGAACTTAGTTTTCAAAAGCATTTTAGAGAACTGTAGTTCTTCTAAAGTGGAGTTTTATTTCCAAAGAACAGCTTTGAGTTGCACATCTGTTGACTAAAACTTAGATCTAGTTCTACTATAAAAAATTTGCTGGTTTATGTCACTCATTATTTGTTATTAGCAATAACAATAAATTGCTTGTTTCTCCCAGGGAAGTGCCTTGCTGCTTGGCCTCCTTTTACATAGGGCCTCAACTCCATTACTGCCACACATATTCCTTCCCTGCTGCAATTCCTACCAACTTTTACACCAATTGTTGAACCGTTAATACAGTTAATATGATCTTCCTTCAAAGGATTCAAATTCCTTCAAATAATGAGTTTTATAGTTATGTGCCTTTGAAGTATCATTTATCCAATTGCTTTTGTGCCTGGTTTATTTTAATACAGAATTTTTGAAACACCAGGAAAATGATAACTGAAGAGGTAAAATTATGTTGCTTCAGAGCTCCCTTTCTTGGTATATTGTTTAGAAATATCCTAAATGCGTATTTTTCAGCAACTCCTTGTGAAAGCAGCTGCGCCTTGGCTTGTGCGCTAACGGTGCAGGGACGCTTGGCTTATTTCAGTGATCCTCTGTAGAAGTATCTACATTGTGCTTGTGATCTGATGTGGTCTGCTAATGCATAACTATGAGGCAGAGAACACTAACCGAGCCATTAAATGTTCCTATAACCTCCTTTAAGCATCAGAATGTCTTAGCCTAATTCTTCTAGGGAAGGACAGACAAGGGCAATGCACTTAGGGGCTTGCCAATTTCCCTTTACGCTTGCACTCCCTTATCCCAAGGATATAGACAGCTGTAAGTGCCATTTTTAACAATTGAGTATAGCAAATTGGAGATATCCCCTTAAAAGTGTTCACTCATGAATTTTGCAGGAGCAAATTGAAATTTACATTTTTATAGTTCTATTATCCCAGGGTATTTTGCTAAAACTGATCAAAACTTTATGTAGAAAAAACCTCATGCACTGAGATGTGATACAGTGTGTAATGACTTGCAAACAAAATTACACCATTTCTATCCCACATAAAAATGGCTTTGTGCTTATTCATTTACAAATGCACATGTTACAGTGAAAGTAAATACATAAAGTTTCTACCATAGCAGCCTTGAGGATAGTGGAGGTACATAGCATGTATGTGTAGAGAACTCTTTGTGCTTTTTAATTTTACTGAAGGTATTTGTGCTTTCTAACAGGTTACATCACTGGTGGAAGAGGAAATTATGATTTTATTGATGCCAGTGAGATGTTACCCAATGAAATTATTGGGTTATGATTCTCAAGCTCTGTGAAAGACACTAATTGCATTATTTACTGGAATTCCACATAGCTGGAAAATGTATTTCATTGAAATCAAACTAGACACGAAATACTGGATACAGGAATAACGGTAAATGTGTTTTATGGAGATTTTGCTGCTGTACTGCATTAATAATCAGTGTATAACCAATTGGTAGCCAGCTGGTATAATCAGAAAAGAGAAATAGGTATTTAGCTGCCATGTCCCATGTATAGCGTGACAGCAGAAGCAGCAGAACGAAGGGCTTTTACAATTGTGGTACACATGGAGAGCATGGCAGGCTGGCTGCAGGGGTTCCAGAGGAGGTCTGCCTGACTTGTTTGGGATTTGTTTCCAGGTTTCCCCAGAGACTCCACTACCCTTTCCTTGGCCCAATCCAAGTAACTAACTACTTTTCACTTGCCTAGCAGTAGAAATGGCCTATAATCCCCTACTTGGATCTGGAGGTGAGAGATTTGTGATTATTTTCTATCCTACTAAGAGGAATTATTTGTGATAATTTCTGGTCATTTATTGTTATGAATAATTCACCACAATCCTTGATAATGACCCATGGTATCTTTAAATGATGACTTATTAGTAGTGTGACCATGCATACTTCCATCCATTCAATCACTCTGTAATTTTCTTGGCTAACCTTGAGTATGTTGTATTAATCTGGCCCATGTACCAATAGGATAACAACTTGGAGTTATCTGAAAGTACGTGGTATTTCTTCAGGCAAAAGTGGACACTGGATCAAACTCTAGCTTGTTTGCACAAGTTACTTCTTGGAAAGGGTAGTCAGGCACTGGAATGCACTGTCCAGGGAGGTGGTGGAGTCACCGAACATGGGGGTGTTCAAGAAACGTTTGGATGTTGTGTTGAGGGATATGATTTAGCTATGAAGTATCGGTGATGGTTGGACTGGATGATCTTTTAGGTCTTTTCCAATCATGATAATTCTGTGATTCTGTGATTCTGTGAAGTTCAAAAGCTGGGGCCGGATACTTGAGGCTCTTCACACAGAATGGCTTCTGATGGCAGTGGAACTGCAATGTCAATTTCAACTCCATAATTATGACAAAAATTAACGTGCCAAAAATATTCTTTAAAATTTAAATATATTCTCACAACACTGACTTTCTTAAAATAAGTAATTGAGGGGCTTTTGAAAACTAATTAAGGCTTTATTACACATTGAGGTTGTTGAACTTGAGTGCTCAGACAGGCATACGTGCATGTGTTATCTGTATGTGCAGTGATATATAATCACTGTATGTGGAGAGAGGGAAAGGAGAAAGAGCTGCTCAGATAAGGGCAAGTGGCAGATAGACCTGATGTCCTCTAGCAAGATAGGTACCTGCTGTCCTCATACGTCCCATCTTATGATTCACCTGTGCATGTTACAGTGCACAAGCAGTGGCACTGAGGAAATTGCTTGTATGAGCTCAGACTAGTGCTGAGATTCTCTGCAGAAACATTGTCCATCTTTTCAAATAAGCATGGTATGCCTGGGAAGGTCACCTAACAAGGAGTTTTCCTGTTTCTCCTGTGAAATGCACCATCAAAGTGTGAAAATATGCTTGTGATATGACGCTCTAAAACTTAGTAAGACATAAGGTAGGATCTGTGTTTCATCTTCAGAACAGCTTTTTAATGTTTGCCTGTCAGAACAGGCTGTAAATTAACAACACAATAGAGTAAGTGTGATCACTCCAGACATACCACTCCTACTTCCCAAGAGGTGCAATTCTGCACTGCTGTGTTCTCAGGTGTCCAGAAGCCAGAGGAGGCAGCTTGAAGTCCTTAGGGATAAAGACATGCAAAAGAAAAATAACATGGAGTGGGAAGAAAGAAGCATTCTGCAAACCTGTGAAGGTCTTGGTTTCTCAGTGCCAAGTTGTAGGGAAAGACAGGGAGGTAAACAGAAACAGAAAAAAAAGAGAAGTGGAAGGGATCTTAAGTTAAAAAGGAGACGCTGTCAAGCCCACTTGCTCCAGTGGCTATAGAACTGGCCTCAGAAGCCAGCTGAGGTGCTGGAGAGCATAAGGAAATTCCACTTTCTTAGAAATCTTTATAATGTATTTGTTATTCTATCTTTTGAGTATGTATTTCATCATAGCAAATCTAGATATTAGTTTACCCTCATCTTTTTTCCTAGTTGTAAAGCTGAGTCTTGGCAACCTGATGCCAGGAAGTCTTCCCTCTCTATGGGAGCAGCAAGCTTTAAATCCAGATGTTAAAATACTTTGGCAGTGATCTGTCCTATAATCCATTTTCTCCCAGAGTCTGAAGAGTGAGAAGACAGATTTCTGCTTAATTGTGCAGGCTGACCAGAGAGCTGCTTATACGAAGGTTGGGGAGGGAAATGTAGCTTTTGGAGGACAAAGTTAGCAGCCATGCAGGTGGTATTAGGGAACACATGTGATCTTCAAGGAAGTTTTTAACAGCCTTGCCAGGAATATCTGATGTTTCCAAGAGCTTGTGCAGCTATAACAATTTACTCCTGGGGCACTCTGCCCCAAAATTCTTGTGATCTATTAACAAGTCTATCGGCTTCACTTAGTTTTCCTATAAACACCGTGTTCCATTGCTAGGTAGCAAAGGGGATTTCTCAGTGCTCAGCCCTTGTAGTACAGTATGGTTATTAGACTGAAAATAAGCTGAGGCCTTGGGAAGGTAATTAGTAGGTTTGAAATTAGTCAACATGCAAAAATGAATTTATTTATTTTTTTTATTACTGGGGAGCAAATTAAGAGTAGTCTAGGATATTTTTCCATAGCTTTTGTAGGTTGTGATCCTGTTACAGTCTGTGGTTAGACTGAGAGCCCCGTTAGCATCGCGAAAGGGCTGCTAATTGGAGTGTTCATTTATAGGAAGGAATTGATATATTCTTTGTGATGTGTGTGTCTTTGTGCATGCATGGGAAAATGTTGCTTACACATTGTCATTCTTGATGGATAAATGATATTAATATTTCACCTCTGGGCCTCTGTTCTAGAAAATAACTAGGGAAATTAACAAGTTAAATATCAGAGGTTTTATGCAGGGATAAACCTTTGCCAGCTGCTAGTAAGTACATTTCAAAACAGCAAAATGAATGTGAATCTTCCCATCACACCTCCCCCAAAATACTGACTTAAGAATGGCTTATTTTACATTATTATTATGCTACAGAGCAGTTTTCTCATGTACTCTGCCATTTTCTTAGCTACAGAAATGAATAGCCCCGTGTGTTCCCAAATAGCAGCAATTTTTTTTGTGATAATTTTTTTTTTTCAGATTAACCTTAGTGAAATGGGAAAGTTCTGAACGCAATAAAAAGGTTAGTTAAAGTACTTCTGGCTCCAGCGAATTTGCCTTAAGCAGTCAAAGGGCTTGAGTTTCACACCTGAAAGGGAATGCCTGCTTTGGGACTATAGCAAGTGACCTCTAGGTACTAATCTACAATTTCTGTTGGAAGACACACATTAGAGTTAAAACAGTTAAACAAAATCTGACTTCTTGAAATCATGCCATTTCAGACCAATCGTTGAGGAAGGCTTCTTGTCTGCAACTGTCCCCTGCACAAATTTGATGAGACAAACCCTAAGTCTAAGCACAGGGTGCGGAATTTTGGAGCAGGGAGAACCTTGCTGGCAGGGCTGCCCCAGCTCTGTGGAGGCATTTCTGCTGAGAGGAGCCTTCAGAGATTTGTCACTTAGGCTGATTCAGGCCTTGTTGTTGTTGATGATGTTCACACTCATCAAAATTTAAAACAAGCTAATTCTTTTGAATTCTGGTAAAATAGGCTTAACCTGTTAGGCTAGAATGGGAGCAAGGATGGCTGCTCCTGCTCTAGGAAGATGGATTTTGATTGCTTGACAGATTTTGGCAATTAACTTGAAGGTGATTAAACAATGATTTATATGATTCAGAATAATTCTAATACCCCAAATCAGAGGCAATCTTGCACTGTAATTATATGGAAAATTGAGCATTACAAACTGCAATATGTTTTTATTGGTAAACTTTTATACAATTCAGGCAAACTGATTTTTTTTTAGTAAGTTGTGAGTGCAGATGTCACCAGATGTGATGTATGACACAAGGCAACAGTTTTATACCATTAATATCTGTTCCCCCTGTAACACGTTAACATTTCTTGTTAACTGTATCTCATGGATGTGTTCCAGCTTCTGAAGCTCTGGTTACATTTTTTAGAGTGCATATTTTTTGCATTTGTTTTCACTCCTTTGTTTTGTTTTGGTTGGGTTTTTTCTGTGTCCCTGAATATTCAAAGAAATTAGTCTACTGGCAGGAATGTTCATAAAACAGCAAACTAACACTAATATTAGAGGATATTCCAATGATTCAAGAACATGACCATGGGAGTTACCTCCATCTAGGCATGGAGAAGGAATGATTCCTTGCAAGAATATTAAGAAACAGACAAAAATTCTAATTTGAATTTTTTCACAAATCTCCTTTAGATAAAAAAAAGTCATTGAATTGTAAAAGAAAAAAAATTATCATGCCTATCCTTCAGAAAATTCTTATTTTCAGCAAATCCCTGCTGTTATAAATCTGACAATATCTGAGACTTATTATCAGTGTGACAAAATTCATGCAGATATAGGAACAATGTGAAAGAAAATACAATGCGGCAATAATATTACATCTCCAAGGCTGGTTTCCATGGCTGCTTTGGTGGTGGTTGAGAAGAGCAATAAAAGTCTTAGAGTGCTTTAGGCAGGGAACAGCTGAGAAGCTAATTTCTCTGCTCTGCCATGATCTGGGTGCACCTTCCAGAGTAGTTTTGCTCCCACTGGGGCATATTCCACAACTTCTTGATGATGTATGATGCAAATGCTACGGGTTTTTGGTTAGGATCTTCTCCTTCCATCTTTTCCTTTACTCAGCCCATTTACATCAGGTGTTTGTACCAGACAGGATTAGTTTTGCTTGATTGTTTTGTCTTTACTGTTTTGACTTTTTTGTCCCTTTTCACTTTTTATTCTTTGTGAAGCTGAATGTTATTGCTGAGAATCCCTTTCTTTTTATAATCCTCATTTCACATCTGTCCATCAGCATTAAATACTGTCAGGTTTAAGCCTTTGAGTGATCAAAGCTGTTCAACATCTCTCTGCTGCATCTGTTTTCTTTTGTTACCCATTCTTTCAGTGTTCCTATAATTTATGCAAGATGCAGCTGCTTTTTCAGCCTTTCCTTGTGCTTCATGTAACTCTGTTTTATATTTTCTAGGCCATATTTCCATTCATTTCATGATTCCCACACCTCAGACTTTGTTATTAACCCTGAGTATGTGACTTTGTGAAAAATGCTTTCTGAAGTGAAAACAACTTTGTCATGTCAAAGGGAAAACTTCTGATACCTGTTAAAGCATGCCATCTTTTTAATCTTGAAGGTGATTGTGTTCTTTATCTGTAACTATTGGCTTTCTGGAGACAACTACAGCAATCAGAGGAAAGGATGTTTAAAAACATAAGTCTCAAAACTGAGTGTCAAATCCCTCTCTCATGCCAAGGAACCAGGCACGTTTCTTCTTGCCACTCTGGAAATGAGAGCCATTGTATTAATTGTGCCACCTCTTAAAGCTCTCTTGTCCCCTGCTATCAGAAGCTAGCCCACCTCTTTGTATCTAGACCATCATCTCTGTGGGAATCCCTCAGTTGTGGAGGGAATCAGCAGGTCTGGTCCATCAGAGGTGTTCTGAGTAGGGACCCAAAACAGTGCTTGGGCCCAGGTATGTCAGCATGCAAACTGGCCGTTTCTGTGGTCTTCATGAAAGGTTTTGGGTAATTCTGAGAAGAAAGTTGAGACTCTTAGTACAGTTGCTTGCTCTGCAGTATTACAACCCCTTTGCTGTAGAGGGGGCTGTAGAGGCAGGCCTCTTCTGCCCTTTAGTACCTACTCCAGAGACTGGCTAATTTACATAAATTAGACTTTAAAGGTGCAAGATGTGATTTAATTTTGCTGTTTGCTTTTAACATGTAATTGTCCGGCTCTGTTTTATTTCCTGATGCTGTCTACCCAGGTATGAATGAACAAGATTTAACTTCTAAACTGCCCTGCTGTAAGCTCCAATATGCCTCTTGACTGAAAGTAGTGCAATAAAACTCAGAGTTTGTAACAGCCTTTCTGTGTTGAAACAGTAAAGTTTTACATGGGTATAATATATTTTCACTTGGACCTTAGAACTCTCATAAAGTATTTGCTCATGTGCTTTTACCTGTTCTCCTAACACGAAGAATCCTAGTTATTACTTTGTCTGACACTTTGGGCAGTGAATTTCATGACAATTATTATTCTTATCCCTTGCTTTTTTTCCTTGTATACCATTGCCTGACACTTTTTATAATTACCCAGAAAAGCTAAAATATTATCTACTATTCACTGCTTTCTGCCAATACTACACCTTACTCTTCTTTCTGTCTCTGGCTGGTTAAGGTACTTGATGCGCTCCACACCAGTGTGGCCAGTATGAGCTGGAAGGGACCTCCCTCTTGGCTGGTCAGTAATTTTTGTCACTCAGTACTAAAGGCATGTTAAATTAATTATCTTGGATTTAGGTGCATATTGTGAACTACACTCCTATTTTTCAGATTAATTAGACAAATAGCTGCAATCTTAATGGAACATGGTGAGCAATATGAACCACTGCTACATTACATATTTACTGAGTATGATAAAATCCTATTTGAAAGTCAATCCTTGGACTATCAGAGGATGAAGTTAACCCCAAACCATTGCAGGCTGTCTTACTGGGGCTGCATAATACAGAGGCTTTGCCATCTTGAATAGGGTCCTTGGGAAAAGTTGAAGTGATTATTTTGCCCTGAAGAGCTTTGTATTTTTTTTTCAATTCAGACATACTGTCTTCTCTGTCATGCCACACAGAAAAGGTAAAATTGGTATGGTCTATGGGTAGAGCAGCAGGAAGTCCCAGAAAATAAATCTTTAAAGGGTTTTCTAAGGTCTCACTAGCTTTTGGTTGTGTTGCCAACAGTTCATACAAGGAATGTGCTCTGCTTTGTGGGGCTCAGAGGACCTTCTGGATGACTTTCTTTTTTTTGCATATCTGAGGAGAAAGAGACTTGTTAAAGAGTCAGAAAATGTGTAAATTAATGTATTAAGAACTTCTTACCCAGCAGAAATGAAGTGAGATCAGGAAGCTATTCCTGTGGCAATTGTCTGCATGCTAAATGTGAGTGCCGGGGCACTCCAACATCCTTGATGGAAAAATCCATAATTACATAAATAGTAACAAGAAATGTTTCTTCTTACCTTCCCTCTCCATACCTACGTACTTCAGAAATTACACTGTTCTGACATATAGGATGAATTATATTTTGCAGAAGATTTTTGGCAAGTTTAAGATGTACTGTCTTCTGAAAGGTAGAAATATGACCTTTGTTCATGTAGAAAAAAATCTTCATCTGTTTGAGGTAGACACTTTTGGGAGAATAACCAAAGAGTCCATAGTGGCCACTAAATTAACTGTAAATGCTCATACAAAGACCCTGGTGCAATACTGAACAGTTCAGTAAAAGCACCCATGCTCAATATTTTTCAGCAGTAGCAAAAGCAAACAAATGAATAAAGAGACACAAGGAAGTTAAAATAGTTGGATGCTTAAGAGAAATAAGATGAAAAATAATACTGAAAATATGAGAAAGCTTTCCTGTAAATTAGGCACGTCACTGACAGCCTCGCCTAGAACGATATGTACTGTTTTACTGCTGTGTCTCAGAAAGGATTTCTCTAAAATAAGATACATTCAGAGAAGCAAGCATGCTTAGCAGCATGGGAAGCTTCCTTAGATGAAGAGAAAGAAAGTATTAAAAGCAACAAGAAACAATGTCTCTGGGACACAACCAATAAACAATACAGGACATTTTTCAATTTCTGTTCACCCTCCAGAGGATGCAGGAACAAGTTACAGTTATCCAATGAAATTTAAAAGCTGCAAATCCAAAGAGAAATTCCCTTTTGATCAATAATTTGGAGAACCATTGCTACAAACATCTGAAATTATTTTCATTACATTTACCTGAATGTGAAGGGGAAAAAAAAAGAAAAAAGAAGAAGAAAGAAAAAAGAAATCCATATTTTAGTCAGAGAGGAAAAATAATTTTGGGGTTTGTTTTGAATGACACCACTTGTCAGGACAGCATTTTGGTACACGTTTCACTCAACATTATGATAAAATAAAGCTTCCAGGAGAGATAGACTTGTACCTATATTCAAAAGTTTTCCTGCATCTTAGGTAGATGAACCAGATGTTACCAGCTGCTGGTTGCCTCCGTCTGGGTTTTATGTGCCTCACGACAAATATCTATTTCAAGCTACAGACTGTAGTTAATAAGGAGGAGTGGTGAGGGCTAGTGCAAATGTTTGTAGTTTCGGGTTGATTTTGTTGTGGTTTTTTTTTCCAGTTATCAGCGGCTTATAAGGCTGGATAAAGTTCCCAGCTTACCAAGCTCCTGAGCTACTGGTTGCCAAAAGCTGGATGGTTCATCTGGGACAGTACACTCTCTTCAGTGCTGTGGAGAGGATGCCTTTGGTTTTACCCATTGCAGCTGTTTTTATGCTCATCAGGAAACAAAAATTTTACATTCTATTTATTACATGCCAAGGAAATAATGAGTGTAACTTTTACAGTTAATGCATAATGCCTGGATTTTAAAATAATTGAGAAGGAGGCTTTATTATTAAAAAATAGGAAAATAGGTCTTTTAATATAGATTTTATCAAATTAATAGTATCTTCATTTGTGGATATATTCACTGTAAATAGCTTAATCATTTTTCTGATGCCAGAGTGCCTCTTATCTGATGACTTCTTACGAGCACATTAAAAAAAGAAGGTGGCATATTTGATAAGTCTCTATGGCTTCCCTAAGGAGCAGAGAGAAAGGAGCTCTGAGGGATTAGAAGTCTGATTAGTGCATAATGAGGAACTTTACTTTCTAAAATAAAATTAGAGTAATTATAAAATGCCATATTCGCATACGAATTCAATGACTTTACTAAGGTTGCCATAGAGCTGGAGATCATGAATATGTGGAACAACCATAATTTCTGGCACTACAGTGAATTTCAGGGGCTGAAATAATCTTGTAAAGAATTCACATCCTGAGCTCTAAGAAGTGTCGGAACCTGCTGCCTGACAAATGGACGTGGGAATGGATACATTCAGCAGCAGCGTAAGCATCACTGTTTTGAATGGTATTGTGTCCCAGTGCACTCATGTTAGACCAAAGACATTTGCAAGGGGTGTGTTTCTTTATTTTGCAGTTGTTTTGCCTGACACCTTCTAAATCTGCCTTCCTTTTGCTTCCTCTAGCCTCTCCCTGACTCTTCCCTACATCTTGCTATGGTTTTAAGGATGTACACACCAATGACATCACTCCTTTGGACTGCCAATGAACTGTTGACAGAGCCACCCATACAGACACTTGACTTAGAGGTTCCATACTGAAAGTAATCTGTCACCATAGCAATAACATTGAGGCAATGCATTTTATCCTAATGCCGACCCCGGCCCCTGGTCTGGATTGGAACTTAACATTTCTCTTTTTCCAGGAGGCACTGACTGTTAGGGAGACTCAGTGCACAAATAAACATACTGACAGATGCTCACTGGCTTCAGGGGGAGCTGAAGATCCTCACGGGCAAAGACAACATGAATGGTCAGCAGTGCTGTCCACAGGAGTCCTGTCTTAAGAAAATGAAGTGTTAATCCTTCTGTCCAAATAAATATCCTATCTCTCTCAACAAAATAGAAAGGATAAGATGTCTGCAGGGTCGTCTTTTTTTTTTTTTTCTGTTAGCATTATTTCATTGGTTATTCTAAAGCATTAAAATGTGTTCAGCATAAAAACAGTAAAGCTTAATTCTGCTTTTGTTATTTTTGTATTTATTAAAATATCTTTAAATGGGCCTGTATTTGATAGAGCAGACTATTCAGTCCTCTTTGGCATATAATAAACTGTTTGCATCACTGTATTATTACAACCTTATTATGGCTCTATAACCTTAAAGTAGGGCTTGGATCTACCAAGGTCTTTATCGAGCAAAAAAGGAGACAAAATGTAAAATATATTCATGCTGAGGTTTTAGTGCGTACAATCTGCCAGAAATACTTAGAAGAACATTTTTGGAGAAGAACAAGAATCTTCATGTATGTACAGGATGCATCATTAGAAAGTCAAAACAGTAAGAAAAGGTCAATGTATTTTGGGGAATGCTGTCTTTGAAACGACTGATAGCCCAAACTGATTTAAATAGCATATAAGAACAACAAGCTGCAGATGATCACCATAAAGATGATCCTTCAGATCTTGAGTGGGAAATACTAATATAAATACAATTCCCTATTGTTATTCAGACCTTAAATCCTCCGATCATTTTAATCTTCACTACTATTATCGCCTGCCTCCAGCTTATCCTCTGAAACAAAAGACCGGAGCAGGAGGTAGTGAATTATCTGGCGAGTTTCAGAAGCATATTTTCAAGGTGAAAGAAATGATAAAGTCTGGAGATGTTTAATAAAGGCTGCTTCTCCTTTTCTGGGTGGTGGTGCTGTTCAGGGTGTGACTCAGATGATGTGCCAAGGTGTGCTGAATCCACTCGGAGCTGGGAGCAATGTGAGGCTGGGAAACCGCCTCTCCTGGGCTGGTCTGCCCAGTCCCTGTTGCGCCCCTAAGAAACCAGGCTGGAGAGGTCTTGGCCATGCTTCCTTTTTCTCCTGATGTACCCAGGATCAGACAGATGGTTGGCTTGGACAGTGTTTCCTTTGCCCATCCCAGAGAAGCACATATGATGTCCTTGAGCACAGACCTCCCTGTATACATTTAGTGACACTGCAGCTCATAGCCTGTCTCCTGGACAGTGTTTCGGACAGCTGGCCTTTCCTTTATGAAGGCCTTACGGCATAGCTACTCCCTTCTCTTGGGAAAGCTCTTTCCACGTTTTAATGGATAATAAACTAATCCTGACAAAGTTATAGGGGAATTAGGAGAATGCTTTCTGGTTTACTAATCTTTCAACTATGTAGTTATTTTATACTTGCAACACCAACTCTAAACCAGCTGTACAATGCAAGAGTTTCCCCTGATAAATACATACCAGATTTATCACAACTGCAACACAGAGTAACCCATGAAATGTGATGAAATGTAGGTCTTATAAACTAGTTCTAACCAAAGAGAAGGTTCTGGGGAGACCTTATTACTAAGATCTGTGAAGGCAAGAGGAGTTTGCACACAGTTAGCAGAGAAGAGATACACGTAAGTACCTGAGTTTCAGTAGCTAGAGGACATTGCTTTTTCAGTTATTGTCCTTTAACACAATTCTTCTTGACTCTACTCTTTTGTAGACGACAGACATCCATTTTCTGTCAAGGCTGCTTTTTACCCATACAAAATTTTATAGGCTAATATGCTTGCTAGACCATGCCAGCTAAAGCAGGAGTCAGCCCAATCACCTTAATTAGGGTTTGCATATCTTCATTTAGCTCAGCTGCTTGGAGGAAATCAGTCTTACAGAGTCAGCCATCTCCTGTATGGGGTGCTGCCCGGCACTTCAGATGCTGCTGCTGAGCCAGGTAGGGAAGTTTTTTTTCTTTGTTGTTGCCCTTTGCGGATGAGGAGAGCTGGCATCCAGACAGAAGCTGATAGGAACTCATCAATGGCTATTTCAGTTTATTTCCTCTACAGTTTCCTCAGCTAAAAGGGAGGGGAGGAAGTAGGTTTTTTCTTCAAGCTTTTTCCTGAGGACTGGTTGGCATTGTCTGCTCAAGGCTGGACTGAATAGCTCTGTATCTTTATTCATCTTTGTTCTGGACAGAGGCTAAGATGTACAAGCAATCTTCTTGTTCCTTGCTATGTTTTAGAATAAAACCTTGGAATACTTGTACCTATTGTGTATTGCAGAAATGAGGCTTGGAAGTGCTTGTTGTATTAACTCGTACAGATCTTGTTAAAGTGGAGTATGTTTACTCAAGCTGCAAATGCAGCAGTGGTTGCACTACAGACACAGTTAAAGCACATGTGAAACTGAGTAGCTTGGTTCCTATTTGCAGGGAGCATCTGTAAGGCTGTGAGCCTTGCCGAGCTAGCTCAGGTGTTTCATTAAAGCAGGCTGTTTTGGAGGCAGCTCAGTTAAACTACCAGGCTCTTCTGTGTAACCTCCTACTTGCTAGCTCAGCGTCATATTTTACCTGCACTTGGTTTGTTGGAGAGTTCACACTTCTCTTCCTTTTCCTTCTGACTTAGATATAGATATAGAAGTAGAGACTCCTTCCTTCACCTCAGCCTGCAAAGGGGAGGAAGTTGCAAGAGATGCCCTGGATCCCTGATTCCATTTCTGGACAGGGATACAGAAAGCAGGGAGGCTTCTGCAGGAGCAGAGGGCTCTGGTGCAGGCCTCTTCTGGGCTCTTGGTGGAATCATGCTGGTGGTTGAGTGAGAAGTAAATCTTGCCTCTTAATATGATAGTGATGAATTTATTCCCACAAGTTTGTCTAGATTTACTTTTTGACATGTTGTACATATCTATATGCTCAATGAGTTAAAAAAAAACCAAACCCAACAGCAAAGGAAGTTGTTATTCCTAAGGAATTGGAACAATAGTGCTGCACAGAGCTGCTTAACTAACAAGGCTGTGAAATAACTGGAGTAAATTAGCAGAGACAATTAATTTACCCTGCATCAAAATACACATTGGAATGCTGTTGAGCGAATGCATAATTTTCATCTCTGGTTGCTCAAAAGAACTTATGAGACCTGACAATCAGATTGCTTTCCCGTGATCCCTGAAAAGCATATGGAGGCTTCTGCTGTTTTCAAGTTTTAGTGCATGGTGACTGGAATTTAAAGTATTTTTCCAGGGCTTTTTCTTCAAGAGTGTGGAGTGTAATCCCTAGGTAGCAGCACATCCACAACATTAGTTCCTCCTGTTCGAGGCTAAGACTTAGTCATCTAAAGTTGCATGGGAAGGGGTAGTGGTGGGAATTCTTGATGACCTTCTCTAGGAACAGGATTCTTTTGATGCAGGATGTAGATAAGGCTTGAAAGTCAAATAAAGATGTGTTTAAACTAGGTCAGATTTGTTGCTGCAGACAAAAATGCTCAGGCCCAATGGATAGTTTGAAGCCTGTCTCAGATGCACCCGCAGAACAGCAGCTGAGGCAATTTACTGAAAAACTTGCACTACATTGGTGTACCACAGACCAGGCCCATGATTACTACATGCTAATTATGCTATAAATTTCGAGTGTTGCACAGATTTAAAACTCCACCTTTCTGGTCTCATAAACTAGCTTTCTGCTGCTACAGGAGGGTAAGTTATGATATGTCTGTAGAGTTCCTTGGTGGTACTTACTTGATTCCGAGTAGTGGATTTAGGAATACAAAAGCTTCTTCTAAAAGATTAACAAAGTGCACCTTAGAAAAGCATTTGATTGATTGCAGACCAACTTGTTTCCTCTTGTGCATCACCTTATTCTTCATTCAGAATTTAATAACAGCAAAATCTGCAGCAGCTTCTCTTTCCATAACTCCCTGTATTAAGAAGAAATATCTTGAAGGCCAAGTCCAGCCATCATAATGAGCAAATTTAAATCTAAAGTAGGTGTATAAGCCACATAAATACCCACCAGGAGTGTTAGTTGGCCCTGAAGAAACTTGTCTTCAGACTAATGGCTTTGGCACTTTCGCATATTTGCACATGAGCAAGTAATTTAAGGTGCCTGCTGTTGTAATGATGGCTTGTAAGAGTAAAGCAAAACCCCATCCTTCAGAGGAATAAATGTTTGGTGCTGCAGTGAGTGATGAGCTAAGTGCATTTAGCTGGAAGACCTATGCTACTGTCTCCTCTAATGCAAGCGTGCCTCTGAAACTGCTACTATAAATTACATTAGACAGAATTTGTATGTTGATAGACTTGGATCACTTTCTGAATGTGAATTTGTTGATATAAGTAAAATACTTTGTAATTGGGGACATCCTCTTTGGGCATGCCCTACTTACTATTTAAATGAGGTGCTTCTGAGAAAGGAAATAAAGAAATGCCTGCTTTTCCTCATTTGAATAGCTCTGCAGAGCATCTGAACGTTGGAGTTACCACTTGCACATTAATGAGAGGCTAGGACTTAAACTATACCAGTCTAATGTGAAGTCCCACACACAATGGCAGGTAGGTATCTGAGGGAAGATAAAATGCTTGCTTTGAATAAGCACTCATTCATTTTCATTTCTTCACTGATTTAGAAAAAAAAACTATGCATCAAAAAAAACCTTAGACACGAAAGTATATCATTCTGTAGTTCTATCTTCTGAAATGAGTTTTTTATTTGCTTTAAGTAAAAAAAAAAAATAGAGGAAAGACATGCCAAGATATTTTCCTACTTCTTAGTTGACTTTTACATTGTAATGTCTAATAGTGGCTTAAAAAATCCTTTCTGGATAAGATCCTTGCTATTCTTTAACAACACTTCTTTAGGAACTGTGAGTCTGTAATTCCATGGTCTGTTACTAAGGCTTTGGCTCCATCAGTGAAAATTACACTTCTAACTTTTTTCCCTATGATATATTGATTTTGCAGTAGGATTAAACCAGTAAAAGTCACAGGAATGTAACTGGGAGAAGGTTTTTGGCTTTCAGTAAAAATTAACTGGCTGAATGTGTTTTTAAAGTTGACATCATTAAGCAAACTCTTTTTTTCTGGTAAGAAGGATATGGAGAAAAATCAGTATATACCAATCATGGTTTAATTGAATTGATGTTCTGATACTTAAAATATACTTAAAATACAAAAGACTTCATCCAGATTGTTTTAAGTATAATTATTTAGTAAACTTTAGTGCTGGAGGAAGAAATTTAAGTGAGAATGAAAAATTACTTCACTTCAAAACTGAACTCTTGAACTTGATTGAAGATTTGACTTTCTTTCTTTTTATTAATCTTATTTTTCCTCTATACTTCAAGTGGTTTGGCCAAGAACAGAAGCAGAGGAATTGTGATGTTGCATGGGAGGATGTTTTCTGTAGAAGGCAGTGTTGGGAAATCCCACTGGATAGGTATTTGATGCTTTTGCTGGGAGTGGATATGAGGAAGCCTGCATGTCATTCTGGGTAGATTCTCCTAAAAAAAAACCCCTCATTTTGACAAAAAGAGATGAGATAGTCCAGAGTTATGACAACCTCTGCAGTCTTTGACTCTCATTCATCGGGTGAAGAGTTGTGGTTTGAAGTGTTGCTTCTTCTCAGTTGTTCATTACTATCCCTTCACTGGAGATTCCTGCACTCATTGTTGAGCTAGCTAGAGGGAACGTGTTATTTTATCTGCATTTTTGGTGAATATGAAGGAATATGCAGGGCCTGAGGAACTGTGCATCCCCTGTCCTCGTGGACAGGAGATGGGGAAGTGACCTGCAGGCTGTGGCAGCTTGGTGCTAAGAGTTCGTCAGAGCCCTTGGCTCAATGGGCTGGAGACCAGCTCCCCAAAGTGCAGGATGCCAACTGCTGCAACTCGGCAATGCCTGGGGCCCTAACAGCTCACCTGGGGGACCAAAGTGATAGAAGCAAATGAGGCATAAGACACCTGAATAATTTTTTGCACCACACATTAAGACACATTGTCACCAGCCAGGAATTGATATGAACAAACCCATTTGATTCAATTTAGTCACCAGGTATTAAATGGATTTTTTTTTTTTTTTGAGTTTTTATTGAAACTTTTTTAAAAAAGAAAAACAAAATTAAAAACTGGTATTTTGACCCAGGACTACAACCATCTTGTTTCTCCTGGGTCAAGACGAGAACAAGTATCATACCAGGGTACCAACAATTAAACTTCTCTTCTGTGACACTGTCTTTTAATTTTTATTTTCTTTGGAAAATGTCCCATCCCAGATGGGACTTTGAGATCCACCAGGCCACACTTACTGATATTTTACCTGCCTGTATTCGTCTGGGAACAGGTAAACCTGTGATAAAAGGATGCAAAGAGAGATGGGAAGCAAAGGGCATGTGGTAGCCTTGCCAGGGAAAGCTTGCTTGTGAATGTGGAGTGATTCCTGGGGAAACTCATTTAGCCTTAGCTAAGTCATTGTTGTAGGGGAAGAAAGAGATTGAAAGAAAAATAGCAGTATCTTATTGAACATTTCAGATGGAGCAGCTCACACACCTTCCTGAAAGTCTCTTTTCACATAAGCAGCTGAAGCCAAAAATAGACCTCAGCTTAGTAATCTAAAAGAGATAAAATTGGACAATTACTATTGGGTTTTAATCTTTTTGATGGCATCCCCAGGAAGAAGAAGCTTAGTATCACATCAGAGTTTGTCAAGTGTTTTTCAAGATGTTTAATGTTTGAGAGGAAGGGAAAGGTAAGACAAAATCCCTCAGTGAGAGCTTCCATCATTTCCTTTGTTTGTGTTCTGATGACATCTGATTACTTAACTTACAAATATATTCAAGTGGCTATAAGTACGTTACCAAGCCCTTGTGTGTCATAACTGCGTAAACAGTTCAGCAATAAATACCAAGTGGAGCTTTTGGGAGCTGTAAGATTCTGCTCCTGCATCTGTTGGTGGATATGTCTTGGCCAAGCTGAGATTTGTCTTGCTGAAGATTTTCCTTGCTTGTGCCAATGAACCTGTAAACTGAATGACAGGGAATTTGGGGGAAGACTGGGGTATTTTTCTTCAAGGCATAACTGAGCTGCTTCAGTGGGTCAGAGAATATCAGAAAGTAATCTGGGCAGTTAATGGCAGCTTAGCTGTCTCTTCCAGAAGTTCATTCTGAGTCTTCTCATTCAAGCATTCATTGAGAGGCTCTGTCTAAATTTCGACACCTGATTAGTTGCTGGATTCCTTCCAAACGTACCTTCCTTTTCTGATGCTGGTGTCTGTAGACGATGAGATGCCTGCTACTTCTGTTAGTGCTGACTCCATTTCTGATGCTCCAAATCAGGCAAGAAAATGAATCTTCTTTTAAAAAAAGACACTGAAGATTTAATGTTCAGTATTATTGGGAGCATTTCCTCTGCGGTCTCATAGTCTAGATTTGGTCATTGCTTTTCACTAGTTCTATTGTTGTAGTGAATGATTCTGGATCAGAAATTACTTTCAATGCATGTTTAAATTGTGATGTGTCAGTGCATAAACAGCTACTTCCATTACAGATCTTGAGTATATTATAGAATCACTATGGTTGGAAAAGACCTCTAAGATCATCAAGTCCAGCCATCAACCCAACACCACCATGCCTACTACACCATGTCCCAAAGTGCCATATCTACACATTTTTTGAACACCTCCAGGGATAGTGACTGTACCACTTCCCTGGGCAGCCTGTTCCAATGCTTGACCACTCTTTCAGTTAAGAAATCTTTCCTAATATCCAAAATTTTTTCCTAATATAATCACGTACTTTTTCTTGATTGTGCCTGAGCAAATGTTCTTGCCCTAAAGTGGTCTGCACTAAAAAGAAACGTTTCACATGATGAATTACTGCAATTGAACTGGTAATTTCTAGGAAGAAAATAAAAAAAGAACAAAAGAAATCATACTGATATCCTTGGCCGTTATAGTGGAGAATGAAAATTGCAGACTTAGGAGAGGAAGAGTGAGGAAAGGCAATACTGAAACATTGCATCAGGAATTAAAGATACCTAAAAAAAAATACAAATAAACTTCCAAAACACTTCTAAATGTGTCTGTCAGCAGCTCTACACTGAGATGTGGGAGTTCTGGTGTAAAATTTAGTGGAAAAATCTCTGCTAGAGAGAGGGTGATGAAAACCCCTATTGATCTTAAATCTGGTTAGTAGTTATTGTGATTTTCTTCTTGGGGGTGACTTTTTTTTTGTTTGTAGTTGTTTGGGGTTGGGTTTTTTTTGTGTGTGTGTGGTTTGCTTTTTATAATCCACAAACACAAACAGAGAAATCTCACTTAATCAAAATGAATGCCAATATAAGACAATGTGGAATTCTGAGCCTAAAACCACCACAGTGATATGCTCCTAGCCTTTCTCCTGGGAAGTCAGCAGATCTGTACTACATCACTTGCAGATTCTGTGTGTTTTTTAGACCATCTAAGAGTATGTCATGCAAGACAAAACTTTGGAACATACTTTACAGGATACCTTATTTTGTTGTCATTTTTTTTTGTGGCTAGAATAGGCACAACAAATAATAGCTACTTAACTGTTACAGTTCAATAGCTATTAGGTCTCATCTCTTTCCCATGGGTTTCAATTATACAGTTAGGAATTAAAAAAAAAAAAATAGTTGGATACCATCCATATTTTATGGCAAACCACAGAGCAAAGAAGTTTTGAACAGCCAGTGGTCCAAATTACTGTTTGCACAACTCTTTCTGGTAGCTGCGGTTTAAAAATCACAGAATAGTTTGAGTTGGAAGGGACCTTCAAAGGTCATCTAGTCCAAGCCCCGTGCAAGAAGCAGGGACATCTCCAACCAGATCAGGTTGCTCAGAGCCCCGCCCAACCTGGCCTTGAATGTTTCCAGGGATGGGGCATCCACCGCCTCTCTGGGCAACCTGTTCCAGTGTTCCACCACCCTCATTGTAAAAAAATTTTTCCTAATGTCTAATCTGAATCTACCTCCCTCTATTTTAAAACTATTACCCCTTTTCCTATCACAGCAGGCCCTGCTAAACAGTTTCTCCTCATCTTTCCTATAAAGCCCCCTTTAGATAATGGAAGACCACTATAAGGTCTCCCTGGAGCCTTCTCTTCTCCAGGCTGAACAGCCCGAACTCTCTCATCCTGTCCTCATAGGAAAGGTGTTCCAGCCCTCTGATCATCTTCATGGTCCTCCTCTGGACCCTCTCCAACAGGTCCTTGTCCTTCTTATGTTGTGGGCTCCAGAGCTGGGTGCAGTACTCCAGGTGGGGTCTCATGAGAGTGGAGTAGAGGGGGAGAATCACCTCCCTTGACCTGCTGGCCACAATTTTTTTGATGCAGCCTTAGATGGGGTTGGCTTTCTGGGCTGCAAATGCACAATGCTGGCTCATGTTGAGCTTCTCATCCACCATCACTTCCAAGTCCTTCTCCTCAGGGCTGCTCTCAATCCATTCTCTACTCAGCCTGTATTTGTACTTGGGATTGCCCCGACCCATGTGCAGGACCTTGCACTTGGCCTGGTTGAACTTCATGAGGTTTGCATTGAATTTTTTGTTTGTTTTTTTTTGTTTTTTTTTTTCTTCCCCAGGAAGGGCTAAAAAAAGCCCCATGTGTCTCTTAGAAGAGAACAGCAGAAGCTATATACAAATTAGTAATATAAAGCAAAAGTTTAAATCTGCCAGAGAAATACTAGTCACTCAGCTCTAATCAAAGGTGATAAATCCTGATGAAATGGAGGGGAAAAGATGGAGAGAAAAAGATCTGTCACTTAATTTTCTTGTTAGGCAGCATCTCTGAAAAGAATTCACTACAGCTGCAGTTCAGCAAAGCACTTGTTTGTGTGTCCTTTTCATCTCCAGTAATAAACCCACCCCTATGTATACACCATACACCTATGGGCTCCTGCATGCTTAACAGCTCTGTTCAATCAAAGCCTGTATTATGAGGTCTTTCGAAGTGGTGTTTGAAGACTGATATGTTATGTTTATCTGGATGGGAAAACATGAAGCAGTATTTATCAGCCTTTTGCAAAACGTAGAGAGCTTCTAGAAGCAATCTTTGTTTTAAGATATTTTTGCATACACTAATCTGAAGGTTTATTCTTTTTAAGATGGGAAAATGCTGTCTCTTTTTTATTTTTTTTTTTTTCTTTATTTCCCTATTTCATGATTCATAGTGTTTGGAGCAAATGGTTATCCCATCACCTAGCTATCCCATCATACCTAGCTGTACTCTGCTAGCTATGGGAAGAACTGCAGCACAGGATTTGTGCTACTTCATAAAGAAACAGGAAGGAACAGCACTTCCTCTCCTTGCTCATCACAGCCAAGTAAATGTGGTTCCGAGGGAAGAATATTTACATACTGTAGGTTTTTGTTTGTTTGTTTGTTTGTTTGTTTTTTTTAATCTTGTTCAGGAGCTTGGAGATTAACAAAGCTGATTTTAAATTCTCAGCCATCACCTAGAGTCCTTGCCACTCTACTCAAAGCAACCTATGCAAACAGGTTATTGAGTGATGATGCTGGATTTGAAATGCATGAGGGAAATGCCCTCTGCTACCTACTTATATCAGTCTGCCTGCCACAGATATGTGGATCCATTCTGCTTAAATACTACTATGCAGTGATACCAAAGAGGGCTTTTTTTCTGAAGTGCTGCAGTAGCCTTTCCCCCCTCTATATTTACAGATAAAATATTCAAATTTGCATTAGCTTAAACACTAAATTTAGTAATTCTTTAGGATTATCGTCTGCTTAAACATGTACAGATTGCTGAATATTGTAATATTAGGATTCTTTTAGATCTAACAGCTGCCTTGGATAACATTGGCCATACGGTGTTATTTACGTTTGCGCTCCCTACCAGGAGCAGATGGAGTCTCCTTCTAGCAGCTTGGCTGCTTCTTTACGTGGGAGGCCCAAAGAGTAACTGTTGGTAACTACTCATCTGACCCGCATCCTGTTCAGTCCTCCCACCTCTCGTCCATGAGCACGGGTGAAATGCAGGCTCTGTGGAAGTCTCGCTACCACTGTCTGCTTAATGGGGGCTCTTCCAGTGATATGCAGTTCCTTCAGCCCTCCAGTTGTTGCTGGAGGCAGAGATGGCTTGGAGCTGGATGGGTGAGGATATGGCTTGGAGTAAGGTTGTGCACAACATCTTCTCCGAAACAAGCTTGCGTACTGCCACGCTGGGTACCTCTGCACAAAGCCTGAGGAAAGCTGCTGCAGCATCCCGCTGTGCGCTCCTTGTTACCTGCATAAGCACTTCCCCATCCTCCAGGATAGGCTTCAGGATGGCAGGGAGCGTGGGGCTACCATGGCAACACTGCCAGAAGAAGCAGAGCTATCTATTTTAGGTGATTTGGGTTGAATTAAATACATGGAGTAACTTTCTGGGAGGTTGCTGTAGTTGTCCCCTGGGAAAGCTTTTGCTCTAGGAGGGCGTTTTCTCATTTAAAGGACACTATATTCAAGGTTGTGCCTGGAAGCACAGGCAGTTCCCTTCTTTCCCAGAGCGCCTTATTTGTATGTAACACCAGTGGGGCACAGCTAACTTGGTCTTGGTATGTAAGTGTTCGAAGACACAGATGGGTATAGCACAAAATACATGCAGTGATCAAATACCATTATTTTACAAAAAAAAAAAGATAAGTAATTCCTTGAGCTGATAACCAATTTGGAAATAGCTTGTGTATGGGATGCTACTTAAATGATAGTGTAGTAAGAGAAAACAAATATGGCTTTATTTTTCTTTCTCACCAGCTTACAATAGATCTGTTTAAGATAGAAAGTTAGAATTTATTGGGAAACATTATATACTCCTTTTTTTTTTCCTTTTTTTTTTTTTTTTTCCTCTCTGCAAATCAAAGCCTCACCTCAAAACGGTGGGATAATGAATTCCCACTGCAAAGCTCTTGGTGTTTTATTTTTCATGATATTCAGCATCAGTGAAAGGAAGCTACTCCCTGGAACCCAGCAGTGGCTAGTTACATGAAAAATCATGTCCTTCTCTGTTCAGGATTATTTATTGATTAAAATACAATGTACTGAATTGCAAATTACCTCTTGGATGGCTTGAATGCCATATCATTATTTTATAGACTTAAAATACAGCAATAAATCTGAAACACAATGTTCTGAGTATATCTGCCTATTCTTACCTTTATAAATTTTAAAGCAGTTGTTTTTGGTAATGGTAGACTATATTTATCTTTATAGTGCAAACCCTTTGTCGCTAAAAGTAAACAGGACATTTAGACTGAATTTTAATTAAATTTAGCTTTTTATCCTAATTGGGAAACACTTTCAGCAACAGCTTGAAAACATACAAGGCAAGCTTTCATAATGTTCTCATTATCTATTCATGTCTCAAAAAAATGAGTTTTTCCATATTGTTATCCAGAGTTTGTGTGAACCACAGTCACTTTCAGTCTCTTGCTACACTTCTGATATTTTAATTCAGATGTCTCTAATTAATTAAGTCTTTTCAAGATTCACTTTGAGCCTATTAGAAATAAAATATATGTTGCTGCTATAATGGATTAAAGTATTTTAAAGCTTGAAAGACATGTATCCATCTCGTAGACTTTAGAACTAACTAGTATTTTTTTCCAGGGTTCAGGAAATAGAGCTGAATGATTTAGAGAACCAGAAACAGTAAAATAGGCTGTGTGTGTGCAAATGGTTTTATGACCACTTGTGGTTTAGGAATTTATTGCAACAGTTTTCAACAACTTGATTTAAACTGCATGTAAAAGAATATGGACCAAACATTAACTAATGGTTTAACAGAGCACAACTGCATCATTTTATAGTAATGATCTATATTAATGAATGGATGATAGACATATTTATATGGTGTTTGCCCTGAAGCAGTAATAGTAAAGATAAAATGATAAATCTGTACAAGAAATATGTATCTCTCTTCACAGTTCAAGTGAGACTGCTTACAAGAAAACCTACTGTAAATGCTTTTTTTCTTTTTTAATTTCAGAAAGTAAAATGTAAGTTTACTTCCATATTAAAATCCACCTACCCTAGATTTTCAGTCTATCAACCTTAAAAAAGATGTAAGTGAGGTGCTTTGTGGAGTGCCATCCCTCACCAGGTCCAGCAGTGCCACTCCCACAGAATTGGGATGATTTTGGAAATTCTGATGTCATGGCAACCAGGCTTCTTGGTGAGGATCTGTCCCTGGAGTGGCCTACAGTGGAATAACAGGTGCAGATGTTGTTCAGCTTTGGGCAAACGGGATCTTCCTGAACATTTTGGTTCAGGACAGAGTGATAACTACATAAGTTGGCTAAAATAAACCATCCAACAGTGGCTAAAAAGAAAACCATATCTGTTTTAATTTATAATAGTTGGTTTTAATCCTATTTTATAAATCTGGAGTCATAATACTATTAGCTAAATCTACTTGCAAATGCGGAAATTTTGTTATTGTTATGTGTATTCCTTAAAATGTGCTAAATAGTGTGTATTTCAATTGTCTTACACTGGAACTAGAAATGTCTGAATCTTTCCTCCTTTTTGCAAAGGTTCTGTGAAGAGAAGAAAGCTAAAATACGTAATTTAAAAAAACTATATACATAATAACATAATACACTGTAAACAATTGATACTGAAAAAAGGAATATCAAATAATGGCGTACAAATATTTCAAAGATTTATTCATAATATTTTTTCTTTTCCTATGGAAAGAAAAATATTTGTGTTAAATTTTGCCAGGAGTAATAGAAAAAATGTGAAAAAGAGAACAATAATGATGTTCACTGTAGAACAAAAGCAGTTATAGAGACCTCATGAGAGAATAACTCCAAAAGGCACTGTGTTGAAATAGAGAAATATAGTCTTGATATTTCAGGAGGGCCAGGTGCAGGAATAAAAATAACTTTATATCTTTGGCTTTGATTATCTTGTTCATTGTGTAGAAACCCACAAAAGCTAAACCATGTGAAAATTGCTCAGTTCTAGTCTTGCCTAGGGACTTTTTCCCACAAGGTATGCTCTAGACCCTTCTTGACTAAAAAATAATTGTTGTTTATGAAAATTCTTCTGAAATTTTCTTCTGCACTGATTTGTCGCCTTGACTTTAAACAATAAATTTACCACTTCTTTTTTCCTTCCTCAAACTGTTCAAAAGAATTCAGGATTCATTACTCCTTCTTTTTAATTATCTAAATCAAATTGAATCTATAACCAAGTAAGAAAATGGATTTCTCTTTTTAAGTCCTTCATCTTGATGTTGATCTAGGCTGTAAAAACTCATGATAGTCTTAGTAAAGCTGTCAGTAAGCAAATTTCCATAGTAGAAGAATTGCAAGCAAAGTCTATGTTACAGCATTTTTATTAGCACTTCATCAAAATTGTCCAAAGATTGAAAACTAAACCACTCCTCCATTTAGAACTCATACTTCCAGGCTTCAGGCATCTATCACAGTTATATCCCACTCTGAGACAGCTGAAGCTATTGTGAGATGCTAGAAATTGGCCAGGGATGGTATTTTCCAGCAAGAGCAGTCAACACCTACTGTTAAATGAGTTTAGGATTGAATTGCTTAGGGTTGCTGTTGATATAGTGTGTGATCTAACACAGTGTATTTTGCCATCCTGCACAACTATGGTGTTACTCTTGAATATGTTTTGTGAGTGCATGTAAACTAGGGGATATTGCAAAGCAACCTTTAGCAATCAAGCAAATGTATCCAGTTGAAGAAGTCCTTAAATTTTTCAATGTAGTGGTAACACTGAAAAGATTGGTTTTTAACCCATGTCTAGTGCAAAACCATTGAGGCAGATCTTTTGGAGGAAAGGCAATCAACAAGGAGGTAAATCAATGGAGTAGATTTGAGGATGTCTATGACCATGTCCAAAGCAAAGGAAAGCTGATAAAAGCAAGATATCT
This sequence comes from Tetrax tetrax, assembly GCA_009806455.1. Lineage (NCBI taxonomy): Eukaryota > Metazoa > Chordata > Aves > Otidiformes > Otididae > Tetrax > Tetrax tetrax. The sequence continues at coordinate 154,526 of WHYT01016237.1, forward strand.
AGCATTTCCTTTACAGAAAACAGATAATGACTCAGGCTGTTGCAAAATATCATTTATTTGCATGTCTGCAAATTCAGGATATTGGGTTATTGCATTCGAAAATGGGGAAATTTAAAAAGAAAGTCTTGGTGCCTAGTATCCCACTCTCTCTCCCGTTTGGCTTGAATAAATCTTTCCTGCAACTCTCTTCTTACTACCTACACAATACAAAGAAGCAATACAGATATCTAGATGATTAGACTACTTTTGAACACCTAGCTTTCCTAGATGTGAATGTGGGCATCCTTATAGATCCCTGTTCAATGCTGATCCCCATTGCTCTTGCATTGTGCACACCCAGGGTAAGCTTTGACTACCTAATGAATGATCACGACCATCAACAGGACCAGGACCCACAGTGACAAGGACCTATTTTCTTGACCATCTTGATGGTCAAGTTGGAAGGGGAACCAGAAACAGAGGTGACTTGGTCAAGATAACACAGCTACTGGTAGTTCCGCCCATTTCTGTTGATTCCCACTTCAGTGCATTTATACTCCAGATATTCAATTGTTTTTAGGTGTTGTGGGAATCCCTCTGCATCCAGCTGAAGGTTTCCAACAACAGGGGTGTACAAAAGCTAAGAAAAACAGCCCTCAGAAATAATCTTCAAGTCCTGTGGGACATACAGGCTGTAAGAGCAAGCTGTCTCCCTAGACTGTGTTATTGGATCCCTTTGAAATGCTTGTTTAAGCATATATCTGTATTTTATTAGTATTTTACACACTTATTCTTCAGATAAATTAATTTCACCTAGGCTTGTACAGTATATAAAATGTACTCTTTTCCTTATAGCATCTCTCTTAATGGAAGAAATAAAAATGCAATTTACTATGCAAGACATTTGGCTAAACTTTTCCTCTATACTAATTTCACCATATGGAAATGGTATTAGGAAAATGAGCTATACTCTGCCTGTGTTAATCCTGTGTAAATCTGGAGAAGCTCCATTTGGGTTCATTGCAGGTTTAAACCACTGCAGCTGATAGCTGATAGGATGCATCCCATGACTCCCTTTTTGTAGTGATATTTTAAACTCATGTAAATTCACAGCTTTATGTGCTATAAGTAGGCATTTGTATGCAATGATGCTGCACTGCCTTGACTTTTCTGGACTGAAAAAAATAATGGCTTATTTATCCAGAAATACCTGACAGAGGATGGTAAACATTTATATTGTGTAATATTGAAAAATTCATCATTATTTTGGTTGGTTGGTGCTACTGGGGAAACAATCTTTTTAGTTTTTTAAAGGACCTGGGTGCTGTCATGTTAGAGACCATCCAGATAATAATATTTTATCTCATTCATGTCAAAGGAATGTACAGTAATTATTTATTGCCTGTAACTATTGTGCCAGTTGTACGGTAAACTAGTGGAAAAATAAGTTTCAGTTAATATTCTGTAGTCCAGTCACCACAGTGTGTCACTGATACCATATTCTGAGGAAGATGTGTGCATTAGTTACCATAAAATATCCTATTACAGACAGGAGTCAGAGAGATTAAACCATCTGCTGTGTATACATACACGTACACGTATATATTTATAAAAAATAAAATCTTTGACCTTTCAGAAGTTTAGCTTAGTTCAGTAGAAATATTTCTAGTGAAATGGGATTTTTGGTCTGGGATTGTAGACTGATTCAGAGAGTTTTCTAGATGACTAACTCCATCTCCAGATGCAGATACATCTGTGGTGAGCTTTCACTGGGATAATTCCATCTTAGTTTCTTGAATCCTGCCTCTGACGAGGATAAGTGTGTAAGAGAAGTGGCCCCAAGGGAAAGAATAAAGTATTATTTTATATATATTATTTAGAAAGGAAAAAGCGTGAAACAGTCTTTTTTTTTTTTTTTTTTTTTTTTTAAGTAACTTTTGTTTCACTATTACACGGTGCTTTTGCCAGAAAGCCCTTCAAAGGCTCTGACTTAAATAAAGCTGTAATACTGCATCAGAAACACTTACTGAAGTCTGAAGTGATTTTCCCCACTCTCTTCTGTGTTCCAGCCTCAGTTTGCATACTTTGCCCTCCCCTAGTCACTGTTGCTTTTGATTCTTCTTTTTGTTTCTATTTTTTTTTTCCTGATTTTGAAAATGCTGAGCAGAGTTAAATGAAAACCCAGACGCTTCTCATTCATGGTCCTTGGGACTGTTCTCAGTGCAGGTGGGCCGATGTTTAACAGGGAAAACTTAGCTTCCCCCTCTTACACTCCTCTCTCACTAAGAACAAGAACTAAGAAAATATTTATTTTGGCAGCATGATACCAAGACTAGGAGAAAATACCCTAGCTCAAATGCTTTTTCAAAAGCTGAATACATATGAAAGTGCATTCCAATTATCTGATTCCCTCTTGACGTTAATGAACGAAGAGAAGCTTTATCCTGACAGGCAGTGCTTGACTGCCTGCTGCTCTTTCAAAATTGTTGCTCCGTCCTAACTTCTACAGCTGCCTTCAGGCTGCCTGTAAAAGTTCATAGACTAATTGTTTGGGTCATATATTATCCTTCAGTTTACAAAAGAGGCTAAGTAATCTGAAAATTTCCATGGTGTGCCTGCTGACTTTAAGAATCTATTAAGGATTTCAGGTAGTTTGTGCTTTACCTTAATTTTTCTGCTTTAATTAGAAGAAAAAGTCAATACCCTCATGAATTTGCAACAGAAATTGGAGTGAATAAAGTGTTGGTGAGGCAGAATTCAGGACTGCCAGCAGAGGGAAAAATAACACCTAATTTTTTTGTGATAGTGTGAGTGAGTAACCACAAGGATGCTCTGGAGTTAAGAAGTCTGGCTGTCCTTCCTTGAATATGCCCTATACCAGCCACCCAAACCTCTGAAGGCTGAGCTGTAAGCATCTTTCGTTAGGCACCAAAAGCCCTGGAGCCATTGGACATTTAAGCCTTGACCTCTCTGAATTATGGTTTGTTCTCTGTTTATAGAGAATAGCTTTACACTTCTGCTAAAATATATTAAGAACAATGGATTAAAAACATTCTAACGTATCATTACTGGCATCTTTCATTTTAAGGCAAGTAAAGATCCTAGACTAAAGAAGAGCTTCATGTTAAATTGATTTAACTTTCCTGCATCTGGCCTTGTAGAAGCACAGGATACCTATAGCTGTAGCAGAAATGTGTCACTGGGGAGCCATGGCTTGATGGCAGATATTTCTCCAGAATCTGTCTGTTCAACAGCTCCTCTACTCAGCAGCCTGTGGGCAAGTTGCTTTCCTCCAGGCCTGTGTTTGATTTCCATACCAAATGTCTTGTTCATGATGCCCTCATTGGTTAGAAGGAGAACCTAGGGACAACAGAGCTTAACACAGGAAACAGTCATCTCATGCTGATGATATAAGCACTTTGATATTTTAAAGTAGGACCGGCTGTATGTTCACAACTGGAAACTTTCCATCCTGAGTAGAACAGCCAATGTGCCAGGAGCTTCCAAACAGACCTCTCCTGCTCTCATTTAGGTTAACGAGATTTTTACTGGGAACATATCACAGAAAAACACCTGTGGTGAATACATGTGTTGAGAGATCAAAGCACGTCTTGTTTGGGTTATTCAGTGCTTGAGGTTTTGCCAGCATCAGCTATAGTGAGCAACCAAAGCATTGTTATGTAGTTGTATTGGGATTTTTCAGACCAAATGATATCAGCAGTGCATCCTGCTTAACGGGTTAATTTACAATTAAGAGAATGCCCATGCGAATCCACCTCTGCTGTATAAATATTAATTACTAATTAAATATTAATTACTATTATTACTAATGTTTCTGCAGTACCTAGATTCTACTCTCCTAATTCAGACAGCTTCTTTCACTGTCTCAGAATCTCTTTCCTCTTCAGTCTCCACATTTTGAGTCTTTATAAAACATCATCTCTTATTGCAAGGCAATGTGCCTAGTTCTGAGAAGGACTGAATGCAATCCATAAACCTCCGACAGGCTCTGACCAGCCAAGACTTCACCTGAGAGGAAGAGGGCTTCTGCTTCTTGCCATCACTTGTGCTTGCCGTTTGCACCACAAACAGGGCTCTGTTACAATCAAAATAAAATGTTTGTGGGAAAGGATGTCAGTGTCAGTGGGGTTTTTTTTTGGCACAAACTTCTATTTATATATATTCTGGAGGGGGTGGGGAAATGAAGGGAGCCATGGATTATTCTGTTGAAATGTGTTTGCCTTCCAACAGTTTTATTTCCAGTGGTTAATTTTCCAGTATTGTTCAGGATAATGTGAAGCAGATAAGCTCATACATAGTGTAAGAAAATGAAAGTAATCCCAAAATATCTGCCAGAGGCATTTTAATCCTAATTACAACTGAAGGAGGAAAGAGAAGGAATTAAATACACTTTATAGTCCTGACTTATTCCCTATCAAGCAAGATTTTTCCACCCCAGAATGCCTCTGCTTAATTTCTAATCAGCATTTCAGCATTCACCATGAGCGACAAGGCAAGGAGGAGAATGTCTGCCAGCATCTTTGGAGAATTTATTTAAGGTTCTTCTGAGCTGTGAAAGGGATTTGTCATTGTCAATACTGGCGACATGGCTGATCAGCACCCTGGTCAGCCTTGTCATCAGGAAGAAAATAATGTACATGTATGTGACAGAGACACACAGAAATTACTTCACAGGTGAATTATACTCACTTTAGCCATCTGCGTGTATTCTAACTGTTGTTTTATTAATTCTTGGGGAAACAAAAATAAGAACCACCATTCAGTTTCCTCTTTAATCTACTTTACCGAGCACTTGGGACACGAGCCTGTGAGGGAGAGCATGCTGGCCTGGGGAAGAGGAATGCAGCGCTCATTCCCAAGCTATCCTCTTTTACACGCTGTGAAATTTCATCAGTTAATTTCAGGAGACCCAACAGAAACTGTGATAAGTGAGCCTCTCATGTTAAGAGGTTTCGGATCTGCAAAGCATCCAGAATTCCAGGGGCTTATCTGAGCTTATCAGAGGTAGCTGACACACTGTGATCTGCCAGTTGAGCCAGGAATCGCTTTGAAACAGGTGTCTGTGTAAGGTTTTCCATTGCATTATGATTCTGGTCAGCTTCAGGCTTTCACTATGCTTCTAATTTGATCTAAAAATACTTTTAGCTGATGTGTGCTATAAAACACTCACTTGTAGGTGAGGTGGAACTGTCTTCCCTAATTGAAAGATTCAATTATTTGTAATTTCAAAGGTTGAGAGATACATCCCTGATGAAACAATTCACCAACATATTCGAGCACTTTTGACACAAGCAGGAGGCTTTCCTCCCAGATCATAGATGACTGCAGAAGGAATTTTCTGTACAAAGGAGATTTCTTTCTCTGAAGCCTGAGGAGCCTCAGCCCCTCTATTATCCCTTGTTTTTGCTGCTTGGAGCAAAAGAGCTGTTGTACGTCAGAGAATCACAGTCAGCCTGTACAGCAAACTCCTCCAGGCTGTTCCTGCAGCCAAAAGGGTATGGCTATAGCAAATGTGCAGACAGAGTCCATCTTGGCTTCCGTGGAAGCCGAATCATAGAGTAGTTTGTGTTGGAAGGGACCTTTAAAGGTCATCTAGTTCAACCCCCCCTGCAAGGAGCAGGGACAACCACTAGCTGGCTGCAAAATGATTGAAGTTTAAGTTTATTAAAGGGATGGCATAAGTAGACAGACAGAATATAATTAGATCCTCTTTATTTCATGCTTATGTCCTTCTCTCACATCCTTGGATCCCCCATATTGGGGAAAGAAGGTATCAGTTGCCTGTTATCCTCTTCATATATCCATCCTTCTTTGTTCAGATACTGCCTCTTTGGGTCCTGTGCTTGCTATACAGGAGAGATTAACGCACTGTAACCCCTACTGCCTTGTCAGCATGGAGAATATTCAAGGACTAGGATTTAAGTTGGATATTTAGATCAGAAAATTTGAATAAAAACCAGAAAATCAGATGTGCTTGTATTTCTTTTATTGTTCATTTCAATCACAAACAAGTTGTACCATCTACTACATCACAGAATCTCCAAATGTTTTTGGGTCTGTTAGAGAAATAGCAGCAAAAGCTGCTCTGAAGTTCTCAACTTTAATTTCATTGGCATATCCATCATAAGAGGCTATTAAGGAAATTAAGCAGTGATAGACTAAGAACCACATTTGTATGAAGCACTAGAAAAATTCGGAAGTGCAAAACTGTCAGAATAAATGACTAGTTTTCAACGTGAATAGAGCACTGTAGCTGGTATCTAAAGCCCCAATGTAATTACTAGAGCTGCCAAGGGGTGAGGGAGAGGGAGGGAGATATATATAAAGGAAGGAATTTCCAGTTGGTCAGACTTAAAATATTAATTGGAGGCAATTTTATCTAATGATGTTCTAACGAAATCTAGTTTTCCATTGTGTTTGCCTATACAGGACTGCATCAGTTACAACTCCAAGAAAACTTGGAAGGTGGATTTCCCACAGATGCAGTTTCTGTTCCCTTTCAAAAGGGAAACGATGACACATGGGGGAGGAAATCTCAAACAACTTAATCTTGCACTTAAGAAAGATAATGGCAGTTACTCTATGATTGAAACTTTCATAGAACATTTTCAACTAAGAATGTCTTCAGATCAAATTGAAAGTGCAAAGTGGGGGAGGAAATTTGGATGAAACCCACTTCTAAACTGTTATTCATGATTCGGAAAACAGGCCCACAAGGGAGACAAGGCACAGGGATAAACTAAGCCTTAGCCATGAAGAACTGTAGAGACATAGTTAAGATGAACATGGAAATGACTAATGGTCATCTGAATTTTAAATTTTGGCCAACTTTTGTTGAAAACCACACAACAGATAAACTTTCCTTTCAAGGACATTTTTTTCTTTGCTTTTTTTAAATTTTTTTTTTGTGATTGTTGTTTAATTGTTTGGTTTTGTCTTCTTTCACCAACCAGATCTCTACAGTTGTGTGAAGAGACAGCTTATCATAAGTAAGTCTTGAAAAACAGTTTTGCTGGAAAAACAACTGGAACTGCTTATGCGTATTGTTTATATTCTGCTTGTAACTTCAGGGAGAAAACACAAAGAAACTCTTGGTCAGCAAGCCCAAACCATTGCTGTTAGCCATCAGAATTTATTCCCAAAGAGAAATCATGTTAATAGATTGCCAGTGCAGAGCCCCTACTCCTGTATCTGGCTCTTGCTCAGAGAGGAAAAAAATACCTAGGCAACAAAATGTTTCACACTGTTTGGCTCAAACTTAAAAACAATAGCCCAACTATAAGTAGCCTGAAGACTGAAACTAATTGTGAGAAATCTTACCCAATAAACACTTGTCTTATGAAAGACAAGACCTATGAAAAGTAGGGTCAAATATAATGTGTTTTCTGCTATCCATAGCCGTGAAGCCCTGGGGGGTGGCTCAATATAAATAGAATTTCTCTCTATAAAGAAGTGTAGTGGCTATATGGATAGCAAAAGAGGGTTTCTCCCTCTCTCACTGAAGAACAAATTACTTCTTCCCCCCGCCACCTCCCCCCAAGCTCCTGGATGCCTCAGATCTTTCCCTTAAAGCATCATTTACACAGTGTTTTGATTGTCTGCCAGGAAGCTGGTGAGAAGCTGTCTTACTGAAAGGAAAATGAATAATGATTGTAGTTCAACCTGCTGATGTGGCCAAGAGCCCTGCCATACTTCGGGATTTTTCTGTCAGCATCATAAGCATGCTCCACATCTGGCAAAGGGGGTCTGGTGTTAACGTCTGCTTGCCATTGCACGCCTACATACTACAACATTGTAGTACTTTGGTGTGTTTTTGCTGACCAGTGTTGTTTTTTCTTGAGTAATTTAGATTTTGAGTGCCCAACAGGATGAACCCTAAACTGCATAAATCTGCAGTGGGGTTTAATCCTGGAAAGCCTAGCTAATGTTCCTCCCTCCACCCCACATCAGGCATCAGAAATCAATAGTCACTTAAAATGGCTTAAGTGCAGAAATATTTATTTGCAATTTTTTTTATACCTGAATTCATTTTTACCACATGGTCACATTTTGCCTCATCATCACTTCATTTTATCTTGCAGTTGCAGAATATTGGATATTGTTGACTGTTGATATGTTGACTGTTGAAGGGGAGGGAATGAGCATACGCACAGAAGTGGTGCATGAGAAAACACTGCCAAGGCCAGCAGGGCAAATGTCCCTAGTGTGCTAAAAACATTCAGTGCTGTACTCTCATCCTGACCCCTTTGGCTATGTGCTCTGTCTATTCCAGTAAACAGAAGGAGGCCAGGACACAGACTGAGCACTGGGCCATAATCATGTGTACCTGAGTTTATGGCAACTAGTTTTAACCAGTCATCCCACATCCTCCCAAAGGCATGTCATCCTGTTCCAACCTGAGCATCTCAGATGGTTTGCCTTCTGAAGGCTCCATCACTGGCCTTTGACTACAGAGCGAGCCAAGTAACTTGATTAGATTAGGCTAGACTAGATGCCTAAAATGAGAGTGCTGAAGTTAGGAGAGAGAAATTCTGCCCCTCTAGGGTAAAAGCAATTTTCATGAATGGAAAACACAAGTGCTTCCATAGATTCAAATCTATGTATTCAGAAATACAAGTAATACTGAATGGCAAAGTCTTCATCTGATTTTAATTTAAAGTATAGATTAAGCACATCTAACACCTGGGGGAAAAAGATACTTATTGCATGCCTTTATTGAGTCCTGGCAGACTTCTGAGTCAAAGAAAGTGCAGGGGTGATAAATTGTTTTCTGTGGATGATTCTGTCGTACATAGATGTGGCTGGATTTGTTAAGGAGTGCAGCTCTTTGTGCACTTCTTACAGGAACAGAGCATTTCCCAGGAAAGGGAAAGGTCACCTTCCTCAAGCTGCAACTGTAAATAACCAGTGTGGAGTCCAGTAATTCAAAACTAAGTCATGTCTGACAACACTGATGGGCTGTTCTATTGTGAGTAGAAAAATCAGAGGTCCTCTTATTAAGCCATGAATGCAAAACCTCTCCACATAATATTAAGGCAGATGATAACATATTTGTGTGTTTTCTCAAAGCTGTAATTAGTAACGATTTACAAATGTATACATTTCTAATTAAGAAATAATCCATTTGTGTCAGGAATTGTTGGTGTTGATATTTTTAATGTACTTGCTTTTGCTTTTCATACTTAAATGGCCAAGTTTAAGGTGTTGGCTTTTTTTTTTTTTAATATAAATAGCATAGTTAACCACAGAAAGTAAAATTCCAGTGCAAATGTTCTCTCCCAGCCCTTTTGGAGTCATAGTACGCAGTACAATCACGATTCCATGGTGCAGCGCAGCACTGTGGTAGAAGTCCCCAAGCTGCCTTCAAGCAGTCAGCTGTGTCGGTATGGCACGGCACAACGTCATGAAACAAGGCTAGCACAGGTCCCCAAAGCCCTGTATTTGCATTACCTATTCCACAGCCATCTTCTTCCAGCTTGAAGGATCCCCATTGGCACCAGCATGGGGATCTTGGCACCATGCTCCATTGCTTGCTGTAGTGGTCGTTTTGTAGTTTGTGCAAGCTACTCGGAACACCCAGCATTGCACGTGTTCTTGGCCTGGGCCTTAGTGCAGCTAAAGGCATAGACTGAACTGTAAGTGTAACGATTTACTATAAAATTTTAATCCATGGTGTGCCAGATTCACAGGGTTATGTATGTGATTCTGTGAACAGTGATAAAGCTGTTTGCCACATGAATGTATTACCGTGCCAACTAAATACAGAAACACCATTCAAGTTCTATCTATGGTTTCTGTTAGGATCTGCTTAGAGATTAATTTTACCCTGAAGACATTCACCTCCAGAATTTTGTTGTTTTGTTGTTGGTTTTTTTTTAAAAAAAAAAGGGCATGGAATTTGTTTACCTACTTTGCATTCCTAAAAGGAAGTAAAATTCACTGAATGGTTCTTCTGTTGCTAACAACTCAATCAGCACTGTCATAGCTGCGCAGAGACACAGGGACAGAAACCTACTGAAAAAATTAAGTTGGCAAAATTTCAATTACATATTCAAATGCTTATCTGCTGGCCCTATTCAATTCAAACAAGATCAAACCAAACTATTTATTATTATTATTTATTTTTAAAATAAGCTAGGTGTTATTTTCATTCTCCAAATTCCTCTAGAAAACCAAAACCTTAACTTTTGAAATGGTGCAGTGTAAGAAAAGTAAAATCAACTCCTTCATTTTGTAGCACAAAATTTCCATTGCTTCTTTTAGTGCACCAGCACTGCAGCTATAAAGGAAAGCAACCATACAGTACATTTGGCACTGCTTATAGGAAATAATTCCTAGCAAATAAGGTCATTCTGCAGTAGGGTCGTAATTAGTTTCTTGAAGCCAGAAGAAGAGTTATCCAAACTTCCTCTCCCCCTTGCCCTCATCTGATGTAGCAGAGCACAGTAGAGAGGAGCCACTCTGTATTTATTGTTAACTTCAGGCTCATGTTGAGTCCTATGTATGGCTTTTGCGTAAATGTATGGCATTTACCAGTAACTTCAACACAGGAAAGACCCAATAGCCCCCTGTAATATGTGCCTTTTGGTGAAAGTTAATGCTGTATTCTTACTTGTATACTATGACACTGTACCAAATAGGCCAGGCTCTTTCTACTTCTTTACAGAAGTGGCACAAAGAGTGAGCAAACACAACAAATACTTCATTTTGATTTTACATTTATTAATCTCCAGCTCCATGGAGAAAGTTTAGCTGAGAGTCAGATTTAATTACTTTAATTACCTTTGACAGTGAACCTGGTATCCAGACTTTAAGGCATTTACTGTTCCTGGAGGAGGGCTGAGGGTCTCACTGAAAGCACTGTTTTGGAAAAGGATATTTTCTACAGTCCCAGGAGCTCCAAGATAATCCCTAGAATTTTGAGCAGTTAATTTTGTTTCTACTTTGGAGGCCAACAGACTGAATTCATGTCAGGCAGTGGGGAAGGGAAATATCCAACTGGGAAGTGAAATGAAGGGCACTGTAAGCAGAAGAAAATACAGGAAGATAAAGAAATTGGAGAAAAAGGAAAGAGAGGGAAAGGGCAGATGCCTTTTTCTGCTTCCCTTCTCCTCCCTTTGATGCCAGGAGTCCTTCAGTGCTGCCTCACAGGGAACCACTGTAACACCTGACCAGGTAGGCAAAGGATGACCCTGAGAGATGTTTCATCTAAGAGCCAAGGCGGTGGGCACAAAACTTGAAAGGGAATGATGTTACTTGCACTGAGAGTATTGCTAGGGCCATGGGACCAGAGGCTTCACTGCTTTGCTAAACTCTGCCCCAGGGAGAGATGCAGCATTTGCCTCTCATCCTTTCTTCTACCCATGCCCAGCTGAGCCCCTTCTTACAGCAGCTTGCTATGCCTCTGTGTCACTGGGTCACTCGCAATATCTGCTGGGGTACTGTGCCACTGGCATGTCGGCTTTAGCCTGTACAAATGACAAAAACGAGAGGTTTCCTCTTCACTTGAGAGGAAGCAAAGTGGCTGACTCAGTCACAGACTTCCTAAAGGAAGATTTTGCCACAGCAATACACTGCCAGGTGACAAGGCTGCATTGCTTTCTCAGGGGCTGACCTCAAGTTCATTATCAAACCTCATTATGAAAGCTCAGGCTGAGCTGACAAACACCAACCAATGCACCCCTCTCAGTTCATTTCTGCACCAAGACCATTGCTTACTTCTGCTGGAGCCATACCGCGTAATACAATGAGCTTGATTTACAGGTGATGTCATAAGAAGAGATAGTGGTGGAACATCTATTCCTCTTGCAAAGTTGTGGCTGTAAAGTATCTTAGTCTATTTTCCGCTGTCATGAGATATGCCAGCAAGAGCAGGGAAGTGGCTAACTTGAGCGAGTGTGGGCAGGCGACCTTGGTGTGTGGGATTAGAGCATGATGTTAGAAAGCTGTGGCCTCATTTCAAAAAGGGTGTTGGAAAAGTGGGAAGTGTTCAAAAAGCGACAAGAATGCTTATCCTCCTAACAAGTCATATAGAGGGAGATCAGAGAGACAAAAACTTCTTGGTTTATCCAAAATAAGGTAAAAACAGTTGAAAACAAGCTACAGACTGCTCTTTTATTCATCAGGAAAAAGGCTTTAATATTGAAGCTGAAGCTGGATACATTCAATGAGAAATGAAACGGTGTCTTGCATTTGGGATGAGAAAACAATTGTGCACAGGCACAGCTTCTGGTTTGTAAAAGCTGACTAGCATGATTGTCTCCATCCTACCAGTCAAGGCGACATAGGTGCAGTTGATCTTGCCTTGAGGCAAGAGAAAGCACAATATTACCTTGCTCCACACCTTATTTTTTATTGTTTCTTTTTTCCATTAATAGTCTCTTTGGAAAAGTATAGTCTTACATTTTGCAAAGCAAATCCCTATGAGGCCCATTCAAGGTAGGAGTGTCTGACCATCCATGTTTTTCAGTACATGTTCTGGCTCTCATCAGTCCACTCTGATGGAGTGGCACACCTTCTGAAATATCCTCAGGGACCTGTGAAAATGTTTAACTGTAATGTCACGGTCATAGGGCAGCAACACTCTGCTTTTCTGGGTGGGTTGGTCAGCGTCTTGTAGTGCCGTCCCTGTGAACTGAACTCAGATTTACTGGTTTAGCTTGCTCTACTGACCCTCTCACTTTGATCTTCTATTTTATACTTAGTGCAGCCGCTGAAGTGAATACAGAACTTCAACCTGAGAAATGGTTTCAGTGTGGAAATTAAGTTCTTTATTCGGAATATAAAAATACAGCCTGTTTATACAGCCTGTTCTGTATAAAAATACAGAAAGCCTATCTGCCTTCTGAGATGGAGAGGAAGAAAGACAAAAGAAAAAATGGAAAATAAAAGAAAAGTGTATTTTCTAAATGCAGTGCTGTTAAGTAAGTCCATTGTTGTTAGCTGGAATGCATGGGATTTGAAAGTAGCTGGAAAACAAGCAGTATATGTTGGTATGAGGCCACTGGGGAACAGAAGCAGATAGCAAGGTATCATTTTGGGGAATGAAAAATATTTAGGGATTGGAAGTTACTGTCATCTAAAGTTTGTCTGCTGTCATCTTTGAGATGTGTGGTGCACATAATTTAGTGTTATCAGTGGGCATCTTGTTTCTGCTGTCTCCATTAGTGCTTTCTTATATACCAAAAGTCACTTTATTTTTCATCTTTAGAACTGCAAGACGACTTTCACAGTACTTTTTAAATTATTTTTTTAAGAGCAGCAGAGACCTAGTAAGATGCAGATGTTTATTGTTTTCCACTTCCATTTTTGTAAACTTTATGCTAAGATAGAGCCATGTTTGGATAGCTTTGACTTTCCTTCTCCACAAGCAGCTCTGTGAAAACTAACAAGAGTCTGTATGCAGTCAGCTTGGCTGAACTGTCTGCATTTTGGGTTGGACTCCTACTGATTGTCTGTACAGCTACCTTTAATGCATTTAACAATTGCATGAAGAAATAAATGTGAAAGTTTATTCTTTTGTGCTCTTATGGTAGAAACCAATGTAGTTTCCTCTTATTCTCCATCAGATTTCCTGTTCACAGCCCTGTCATGAACCTCCTTTGTTTTTTTTCTTTTTTTTTTTGGTCATCTACTTTCTACTATAATGATGGGTTGACTTTCTCTTGAAATGTCTTATTTCTGACAGGTTGCCTATGAATTCTTACTTTTTTTTTTCACCACTGGTTCCATCTGTTATGTTTCTTTGCCTTTCTTTGCACTTGGGACTCCTAGAAATCTGCACCCAAATAGAGATTGAACACAGCATGTTCACAAGCTCAACCTTATACAGTAGGTATTTAATTAAAGCTATAAAAAGGCTAATGACTAGGTTAGTAGTTGCCTATGTGTTTACAATCAGAACATAAGATTTGACTTTTGTCTCAAATCCATTGTGTTTGAGATGGAATACAAGATTATAATCTTGGGAGTGTAATGACCATGTATTCACCTTGGGCTAGAGGAACAGATTCACTTGATACTACTTAGTTGCCCAATTTGTCTTGAGAATTTAGAAATTTCAACCAAAGGGTATAACTTTTGGGTGCTAAGCCATATGCATGGAAATTAGGTTTTTCTCCTAGAACACTGCCACGATCACAAAGATGGTGATCCAGGAGACCATACCTACAGGCTTATAGGAAAGAAGACAGTTCCTTAAGAACCCAACTTGTGGTGAGAGAGGGGGTGGCCCCAGGCTCAGCCCACCTTGGCCTAGTACCCTTGTCTTGGAGAAGATGTTGCTGCTCCTGTGTGAGAGGAAGGCAAGTGCCCAGAGGCACACCTTGTGCTGGCACACAGCACTGCCTGCGTGGGCTGTGCCCATGTCATCTGAGCAGGCAAACACCCAAATACAAAATAAGGCCCAGACAGACCCAAAAGGCCCTGCCCAACCAGGGGTGCTTTAAGACTTCAGCCAAACAGCTCTCAGGATTCAAAGGGGGAAACTAAAAACTCAGTCCAGTCCCATAGCTACTCACGTACTGGTTCTCAGCTGAATTACAAACTGCCCTCTGTGAGCAGGCTGGTATGTTAAGGATATTGACCTCAGTCAGGATTTCCAAGATTGCTCCCGAAAGCTTTTGAATCTGCAAGATAACTGATGTTTTGGCTGGTGTTCAAGGCATGTGTGTGTGTGCCATGTTTATATCCTGAGTTGTACTACTATGTGAAGCTTCCATCAAGATTTTATATGTGTCAAATTTCTAGTCATGTCATTTAAACTTCCATTGTATTTGTTATTCCAGTGATTTTATATTCCCCCCCCCCCCCCCCCCCCCGGGTTTCAAGAGAAAAAGAAGACCAAAAAAAATGCAAAAATCCTTAAATATACACAGAAGGAAAACATTCACAACTTATCCAGTTAGTCTGGATCTATTAAGACCCTTCACATCAGCTGAGGATCAAGAGTAGCTGACAGGGCTGGAAGAGTAGGTTCAGACAGCCAATAGTTTAGACTGATACAGGCAGGTCTGCAGCTTGACTGTCTGTGAGCTGAGGAGGATCTGAGGGGAAGATGGACAGGCTTGCCCCCTATCACCCCTAGTAGCAGTACAGCTTACCATAGACCCCACTTTTAATGGTATCTTATTACTTGTGCAGGTCAGAAGGTCAAGGGTTTTTTTTTCTGGAGTAAGGCCAGCTTTTCTCTTCACAGAACAGCAAGACTCATTGTATCCATGTCCTTTTTCTGGCTTGGACTTCTGATCACTTTACCAATCTTTTGAAGGATATAATAAGACTAAAATAAGAATCAAGCTGAAAACAATGAAATTATTCAGACAAAGAGTAGAGATGTGGATTTTCAAAATGTAGAGAAGTAATAAAATAAAAGCTGGAAGGCAACAAACTGGAGGAGTTCTCAGTTCTTGCAGTTAGAAGGAATGCTTCCTGCTGAATCCATCCATCATCCATGCCCTAGTGTCATGTTCTGCTTTAACAGGTCTGTAGTGTCTTTGTAATGACTAACTATAGCAGTGGGACTGAACTATGTCCAGAATAATATCCTACCTCCTCTTCAGAACTCCAGCACTCTACACTCTCGAAAGTCACAGCAACTCCCATAACTTATTCCTTGTAAAGTTTACAATTGGATCTAAAGTCTGTTTTGCTACAAAGTTATGTTAATAACAGTGTGGTTAGAAAAATGAAAATTTAAGGGGTGGGGGTTATTCCTATTCTTGAATGTCGTATACAAATTATTTGCAAAGACCTAGTGAGTCAGGAAGATGGTGATATCAATTTATATTTCTGGAAACTTGCACCTCTGGGCTGGGGTGCTGCCCCTGGGTAAGGTTGCGCCTTTCCAGCCTTCCAAAAGCTTCTTTTTCTTCTCTTCTCTTTCACTTTCACTGGTGTTTTAAATTGCTAACATCTCAGAGGTGCTCATCAAAAGCTTCAATTGTCCTGGAAATTTAATTTCACAGGATAACTCTACAGAAGATCTAATGGAAGTGGAAGCCAGTAATGTACCTCTGTGATCTATGGATGTTTGAGCTGCTCAGGAATATTTAACCATAAGTCCTATCTGCATTAACAGATAAGGTCTAATTTAAAGAGCTCCAGTGATAGGGCCTGTTCTTGGGAGGCAGAAGGTCTCAGTGACATATTAGGAAGATTTAGAGGAAGAGTTAGATTAAGCAGGAAGAGAGAATAAAGTATGGGGAAAATAGCTAGATAGACAAGATAAGATGGAGTATTAATCTACCGATTCTTAAAGACATGTCTATACTATTTTCTAGAAAGTGTAAAAGATTATGGGGAAAGGAATAAGAAAGACAGTAACTCATAAGTTGTGCTGGGCTGTTCATGTAGTAAGGCTGTGATAAGGACCAGAAAAACTCTCCAGTCACCAGTACAGAAAAGTGAGGGCTTCACTAAAGGGGACTCTAGAGACATTGAGTCTCTGGGATACTTTGAGAAAAAGTCTGCAGGATTACTTTCGTGCAAACAAATGTAGAAAGCACAGGACAGTCCCTAAGCACAACACTTGCTCCATAGACTTGTGAAGGGCAGTCTGGTGCGAACTCCTGCATCTTTCCTAGGGATGTCCAATGCTCTTCTGGCTTAAGAGACTCATGGGGAAAACCTTGCCTGTGCGATACCTGCCTTGCTAACTAATAGCAAATAATTGCTGTATTATTTTCTTGTGATTCTGTGTGTTATGTGAGCAATCCCCTATCTTGCCATCAAGATAAAATTACTTTCTATTCTGGGAAGTACAAAGCTGCTATAGGGACTGTGTTAAAGTGCTGCTCTACTCTGAGACCTGACTGGGCCAGATATATCTCCCTTCCACTGCAAGAGTAAGGGCAAATCACCTTAGCAAGCCCAGTCACTGCTGTCACTCTCTCCACCTCTACCTCCATAGTCCCCTACTTTTGGCAAAGTGTTTAAGAAATGCTATGCTTCTGAGGGAATATTTCTATTTTCTCCTTCAGGACTGCTTACTTACCTGCTGAAAGCTAAGCACCAGCTTTAGCCTAGTTTTTCGTCCCCCAGTAGAAATTAAGAAGGAATAATGGCTCAGTGCATCATCTAGGTAGTTCATTCTTTTCTGAAATAGAAGAGATGTAAAATGATGTTGGCAACAAGAGTTATTACTAAGAGCACCTTTGTCAGATAGCTTTGGAAGAGAAGAAAGGCTTTGCTTTGCTTTGTAGGCAACTCAAACCAGTTGCCCTAAGCCAAGAGGGAAGCACCTGTGTATTTTATTGTGTTATTAAGCATATTTCTACAACTGTTCTCATATTGAGTTTGTCCCACTGTGACCTTCTTGAAAGAATAAGTGCAACTCAGTGCAAGTAAGGGTTGCAGAGTAGTCTTCAAAGACCCCTTTGTGTTATCTTTTTTTATTTCTGTCCTAAGATTAGCTAGCCATTTCTATAAAGGTGTGATTTCTGTCTTTGATAAACAAGGTTCCTTAAAATCCTCAAAGAGCTTAATAACTTCTATGACAGAAACTCCTATTTATGGTGCTAATCAAAACCCTTCAGGATCCCTGCAGACCAAATACCTAAGTTGTTATCTCTGTATCCTTCCTAGCAAGTCTCTTTATTCACAGGCAAGGTCTCCAAGGCATCTTATAGGCATATTCTTTATGAAGTTATTTTCACTTTGTTGTATTTTGTTAGAGGTCGTAAAAAGACCTACCAATAAAATAGTTGCTCTAGCTCACCTCTCACATAAACATACTGACGCCTTAATTCCCACAGTACCCTGCCAGACTTTAAAATATTCCATTATTTATTTACTACTGATTAGATGACAGATTTTTTTTTTTTAAATTAAATGATCTCTTCTTACAGTTTTCATTATAGCAGTTTTCCTGTTGTTGATTACAGCACAAATGTGCGTTTGAGGGGGTGGAATAATGAGCCTGATGAATAACAATAAGGTCAGATTTCTCCTACATAATAATATCATAGCAAAGATAAGATATTGGATATCCTTCTTTGCTACTGTTTAAAATTAAGGCACATATTGACCTTACCCAGGGATGCTGGATTTCTTGAGGACACACAGATAGTTTTCAGTGATCATTTCAAAGGTACATTTCCAACCGCAACAACAAAATATAACTAGTACCAACAGAGTTCAAAAATCCAAATTCTTCAGGCTCTGGCAAAACTTTCAAAGCCTTTTTGATTGCTGAATTGTCTGCTTAAGATGTGGCTAGCAAGTTACTTCTTTTTCTCCTGACAATCAGATTGTATAATCAGAACCTAAATGATGTATTTGTCTACTTTTAATGTTTTATCACATCACTCTGTTCTTTCATCTAGAAACTAGTATTTGTCCTTCTATGCAAATGTATCTATCTATTCATTAGTCTGTCAGAATGTCTATAAATATTAGATTGTTTTGAGGAGGCAGTGTCTAATTTGTCAAATGAAAATATTTTTCTCCTGCTTTCTACCACATGAACTGTGATGGATGCAATTGTGTTCTGAGAGGCATTAAACCCCAGAAGTTATAGCTATTAGCTGGTGGGTGCCTTGAAAGTGTGTCACACAAATTACCCTGCAGAGAGAACTGAAACCACAGTGAAAATCCTGTTATTATCTTCAAAAACATACTGTCAGGAAAAAAAAAAATATTGACTTTATAAGGCAGTTGAGGCCCATCTTTTTAATGACTTTTTTCAGTCACCCGTGCATATGAGCTCAGTTGACATCTGAAAGAACCCTGAATGATATTTCAATCCTTACATTTCATTGAAGATCTATTTTATTTCTTCCTCTCATTGAAACCTCTCAGATGATCTGGTTACAAGATGTCTCAAAATACCCTCTGGCAGCCAAGTGAAAGTAGTAAAATGATTTTGTTTCTTTTCCAAAGTGGAACCACTCCGAAATCCATCAAGTAGTGTAATAGCAACATGTCGTACATACCCTGAAATAGAAGAGATGTAAAATGATGTTGGCAACAAGAGTTATTACTAAGACCGCCTGTCCTTTGTCAGACAGCTTTGGAAGAGAAAGGCTTTGCAAGGAATTACATTCACACCCACAACCACATGTCCATTTGTGCTCACCCATGCACTTTTCAAAACCCTACAGTGTGCACTGACAACCAGAAAAGGATCAGCTTCAAAAATTTCCTTTGGGCCATTTCTTAGCCTCCAGCAGTGGCTGGGAAAGGTGTTTGTGATCAAACTGAAATGTAAAACTGTGATACTATAAATAGTAGCAAGTTCTACTTGCTGGAGAATATCCTTCTCCAATACTACATTGAATTCTTCTTGAATAGAGTAAAACCTGTGTAGTGAAAACAGGGTTTTTTTGTATCTTTTTTTTGTGTTAAACAATGTTGATAATTGCTTACTGCAATCAGTTCTGCCTCAGCTAAGTACTGGTAGTGTCCTGAAAGAAAAGCTTATTTTCATATTGCATTAGGATTGTTTGTTTTGTTTTGTTTTGTTTTTTAAATATTAAATCTGCTCGGGTCTGTAGTGAGTCATGCACTTGCATGCAATCTTTGTTGACTTCACTGGGTACCTTGGGTAACAAGTACACAAAGTACTTGATCCTTCAGAGGGAAAGGATCTTGCCTTTACATACCTTTCCTTGTTTGCAAGTTTCCAGTATCGGACCCCAATCTGGGTATCAGTTTTTCGACTCATCCTTGCCCCAGTCCCTTCAAGCTCTACTAGTGGAACATGAAAATAGGAATAAGGAACCTACTGATGGTATCTGTGTGCAGTTTGAGAGAGTGGGATGCCTGGATACTCTGGAGGTCCTAGGGGTGCATTTTCTAAGTCGTTTGGATGATAGTGACCACCAACTTGTCCTCTTACAGAAGAGTTAAGGAGCAATCATAGCATCCCGTATCCCTCTGGTATTCCATTCCTAAGCAGAGAATTCAACTGCCTAATCACAGATATCTGTCACTAGACACCTTTGGGCACCTGCTTGGGGTTGAAGATGCAACTTGAGGACTGGTGCCATTCCTCTGTGTGTCTAAGATGGTACTAAACACTTGGGTCCTACCAATAATGTCTAGAGCTTTTTATGTCTCTTATATGACCTTTAATCCTTGACCTGAGATTTTCAGGGCCTGGATACGAAATACGTATTAGAGCTTTTTCAATCCATAGTTCCGTTTTTCTGTCTTTACGTAGGCTGGACAACAAATTCTCTTCTAGAGTATCGAGGTTTTGCAGTTGCATGTATCTAGCATATATCTTATAATTTATTCCATGCTGCTTTCTTATTGTAAGGCTCCAAAATGTGGGAATTAATAATTCTGAAATTTTTTGTACTCTTTTCTTCCAAGAAAATGCAATACATTATGATGGCTTTATTTTTGGACAATTAGGGTTTTATAAAGCTACTTTAGAGAATTGGGTCATTCACTAAAGATATTACTAAATACCTGCATACTTCTACCGTGAAGACTAGCCTTGGGGGGATGGAGATACATGCTTTCTTCTCTACCAGAGGTTATACCAATTATTCTGGACAACATGAGGTTGCATCTCCAGAGGAAACGATTTGAATCACTAGTGATCATTCTTTAGAGTTGTTTCTAATTTTGTACTGTCAAAATTGTTCTTGGTCCTATTTGTATGTACAGGGCCAGATGTGCACAGGCAAAATGAGATGATTCCACATATGACCACCAGATAAATTACCATTTGCATGTGCAAGTGTTACGCGCACTAACAGAGTGGATGGTTGGGGACCTGCTTGGTATTTGGCCTGTCAGAGGCAGTTGGTGACAAGCTATTAACAAAGGAGAGTAACAGATTGGTTTTGTTGGGACAATGGGCTAGACAGTTTTAGTGCTGTCGTGTTTACCCTCAGAAGAGAAATGACTGATATCAGATGCCAGAAATGTCTTATTGTGAATTTTATTCACATCCATTCTCTCCTTAAAGAAAAGAGAATAAAACTGTGGCTGTAGTAACAGTTACAAATTGAAAAATATTTGGAACAGAAAAGGAGCTGCCTGCTACTCCTACTACTCCGTTCTTGTTAGAGTTCTTCCTAAATATAGAATTTCAAAGCTTTTTTCCCTCATATAATAAGGAGTCGATATGGTCATTTCCATGACCCAGAAGGAAACGCACCTTTTAAATGAAAGATGGCAGTTAAATCTGTGAGTGAGGGTTAAATCATCCAGTTGAGCAAAGGATGGGAAATACTTAGCAGGCTGGGTAGATGGGCCATTTTTAGACAAAGTCAAGCATTTAAAAAGAGTTAGAGTCCTACATAATTGACACAAAGAGAAGAATTATGAATGTAACAAAAATAGAAATGTGATCAAGCAGGAGTTTGATGCTTGTTAGTGGTTCCAATAAATAGTTTAAGTAACTAACGCTGCAGTAACTAAAGACAAGGAGGAGGAAATGGCTAAGTGAACTTAAGTTGAGGGGACAGTCAGTTCAGAGAAGCCGAACCAGTGTTAAACAAACTAAGAATTCAGGATAATGCTGCTGCTTTATTTTTCTTGGAGTAGAAAAGCTGAGTTTAAGAACCAAGAACAGCTCTGCCAAGGCTACAGCTTGACTTGGCAAACACCAGCTCCAGCTATCAGCCCTAGTAGAAGCCTTCAGCTGGATAAGCATGAGCTTCTCCTCTCAGTGAGGTTTCTTTCATGGGCATCGTGATGAACACAGCATCCTGTTTTATGAAGAACTGTGGGAGAGCTGTATATACAGTTGAAAATTATGTAAAACACAGTAAGGTTTTTCCAGATCATCTATTTCCAGTATAATGTTCACTCTTCTTCCTATGGTAACGCTAAACATTCAGAAAATATAGGTGCTGTGTTAGATTTCCTGATGCTAATGGAGTGTGAGTATTGAGATATCCTCTAGTCACTATGAACAAAAGTTTTTTGTGAGGTAACTGAAAATAAAGTCTGAAGAAGGTCTTTGTGATGTGATTCCATGTAACCCCTAAACAAGGTGACATGCATACATAAACCAGCAGGATTTAAGCTGAAGGTACCCATCTGACTTTAGTGTTCATAAGGGCACCTATTTAAAGGCTTGAATAACAGAAAATAAGAGACCTACATTCAGTCATTGAACTGTTAAGACACACTTGGTTTAGCTGAAAGCAAGACTGAGCATGTCTCCAGAAAATACAGTCACAACTTTGAAGAATAAACACAAATGATTGCATAGATCAAAATGCAAAAACTCTAATAAGCAAGTGCTCTGATATTTCGGAAGCCAGTGAATGGATGTCCCATATGTAACAGTGGGAATATAAGCTTAGGTGGCTGGGGATGCTTCATGGTGGAAAGTTATCTTTTCCTGAAACAGGGCAGGGCAAATGCTGTCTGAGGAAGAGGTATGAATTATGGTAGCTGCTCTGGCTGTACAGTCAGATGTCCCTTTTAGGGACCTTGTGAGACAATTAGAACCAATATTTCTTGTCTTATTGAACAATAACATTCTTTAAAATACAAGACATTATTTTATTTCTGAAGATTTGCAGAGAAGATCTTAATTGTAAAAGCTTCTGCTTACAGACTATTCAAACATAACTCTTTCATAGAGAATCAGAGATACTATTAGATAACCAAGAAGTTACCTCAGCTAAAACCACATCTTTAAACATGTATCTGGAAAGAATACCAAAGCCATTTTCTTAAAGATCTACATCTTTGCTGTAGCCTTGAAGACTGGTTCGTTAGGGATGTCACTGCAATGGGTGAGTTTGCTTTGATACTCTTTACAGCTGACAGCGACAAAACCACAGAGACTGATTTCCTAAGATAAGGATTCATCCTTAGGCTATGGTCAGACTAGGCTGCCCCGCGTTTTTCAGTTAGAGTTTAGGATCTCTGTTTTAACCCATAATCTTGCAAATAATCTACTTGAGAGATACTGTCTATCCCACACACCTGAGCCATTTTACCTGAAGACCCCTGTTTTAAATGAGTAGTGTATGGCAAGGTTTTCCTTGCAAGCATTTTTTGGGGTTGGATATTTGATATTGCTGGGCTGGGAGTTCTATACAGTGTTGAATCTTCATTTTTCTCATGATATATGCTTATAAATAAAATATGTAGGCTTTTGTTATTTAGTTGTTACTATTCTAACACTACAGATTGTTCATAATATGTGAGTGCCTATAGCTATTTGGAAGGGTGGCTAGTAACATGTTGACTATAAATCTAAATTAATAGAGATACATGATTTATGTGCATATGATGTTTTAGTAAGCACTCAAGAGGCAGGCTGTTTGTAAGAGAAACATAATTCTTCTATTAATTTTCATAAAGACCCTGCTCACTCCTTTGGGAATTTACACAGAATATGTGCATATGTAACAGCATAGGAGCAATGCATGTAGTGGTGTGATTATAGGAAATACAATTCTGTTTACTGTCTATAACATCTTTGATTTCTGACTATTCTTGTCTCTGTGCCAAAAAAAAAGTCAGAAAATTACCAGGAGTTCGTTCAAGATAGTTCTTAATGAATATGAGTGTGATCCCTCTATAGAGAAGAATGTTTTTTATTTCTTTCCCTGTTGTTTTCCTTTCTGTCTACAGCACTGAAAATAAATGTTAATTTGCTCTGTAAGAAAGACATTTACTGGCAGGAGAGCCCTTAGCAACATAAAGACACAAAGAATGAGCTTGTATTAAAGGTTCCAGATTCAATATGTTTGGGCTCAATCATGGATTTCTCCATTTGGCCTTTGTCATGTCCCTTAATTTCCCTGCTGAAATTACTCATCTGCTTAAGTTCTTCATGTGTGAAATTGGTTGTTAATGTTTTTAGCTAATCTACTTAGGGAATAGACTAATCAGGACGTGGGCTAGCTCTCTATGTAAATACACAGAACCTAGAACAATGGGGGTTAGACTTTGATGTGAAGGAACCACTTTATTACAAGTAGCATGCAATAAGAAGTATCTAGTCCAAAATCCTGCTGTGCCTTAGATTTCTGTCAGTAAACAAGAGGAATGAGGTCCTGATCTCAAACACACGCTAGGAAGCCTGCTGAGCTAGTTAGCAGTGCCCCATTATCCAAAGTGTTTATTGGATTTATTAAGCAACGAAAGCTGTGGGTAAAAAACGGGTATGTTTCAATCTCCTCGTTCCTGCTGCCACATTTTTTTCCTCGTGTTGACATTGTGCTTCAATTAAATTTTCAGTTCCTCCTTGGGATTTCTGCATACACAATTTCAGCAGGATGAAGCTCTGTTTCTTTGCAGCAGAAGGTATGTCTAGACTGTTAGCATATCCTCTAGTCTCAGAGATTGCTTCCTGGGAGTGTCCTTCAAAATATTCTGCTTTAAATGTAATTGTTTGACTCTCTCCTCTGAGTGAAAATGCGTTGCCTGGGACTGGCTAGACAAGCCAACTGTGCAGAATTGATTTTCATGTTTCACAGGGTACTGATGACTCCCATACTTCCATTGCGACATTTTTTGCCTTATGATGGCTTTCAGACTGAAAGCCCAAGCAGCAGCAGTAAGCTGATCTACATGAGAACATTAGCTGTCAGCTCAAAAAGAAAAATAACGTTGAGCTCTCAGGATTACACAGAAAAAAAACAATTAGACTTGTGAAGCAAGTGCAAAAACTGAAGCTCTCCAAAGAGAGAGCAGCCAAATGTTTAAAATATTGGTTTTCTGTATTTTAACCATTGTGTCGTGTATTTAGGGGCTGACAGTAACATCTGTCTTTTATGTGGCACACCTAAATAGCTAATTTTTAAAACTGACCTATAGTGGGATTTATATCCAGCAGTGAAAATATTATTTGAGTACAAAACTTCTGGAGACAGATAGGCCAAACTATTTGTTGAATACCACTTACTTGACCCAACTCCAATTGTCCATTTATTCCTTTAGAGTATTTTGAAGAGGGCTGCAAGTTGTAGTCTGATTAAATGAGAAAGACAGGATACTCTGGAAGTTGGCAGGAGGTTTCAGCTCAACTGTCCTTCATTCTGCCTTTTTTTTTTTTTTTTTTTTTCTCCATGTTTAACATTGTTTCACATTGTTTACTACTTTTTGGCATTCTTCTATTCTACTGCATATAATGACTTGGAGAATGAAAAAAATTGTACATGGCTTCCTGAGCATATTGTACTGATGAAGAAAAGCTTGGTAACAAAGTGCACCCAGACTCTCAGATTGAAGATTTCACAAGAATTATTTGCTCAGTTTTCCCTTCATGTATTATTAACGCGAAGTTACTGTCAAGTATGTGTTCCTATGGAAACAGAAAACAAAAGCATCTGGAGCTTTTTTTTTTTTTTCTGGAATAGTAACAAAAAGGTGGGGTGACCTTCTTACAGAGGCTTGTGAAGTGATGCCAGCAGTATTTTCCTTAAGATGATGTGAAAATGAATATTTTCTTTCTCTTCAAACATACTTCATAAGACTTTACTTTTCATAGCTTTGTACTTGTCAAGGCTTATTGGGTGGAAGTCTGAGGCAGTAAAGCGTTATAACTATTTCAGTACATGTCCTTCCATCCATTCTTATTTAAGATATACAATTATTTCTTGTAGTGTTTTCTGGTTTTTGTTTTTTTTTTTTTTGTTGTTGTTGTTGTTTTTCTTTCTGCAGTTAATTTTATCTCTGTGTTCTTTCCTGTATTAGTAGCTTAGGAAGGTCTTATTCTTAAACAGTTTAATGCAAGCCCTCTCCCCTCCCAATTTTCAAAACCACTTCATTAAACACAAGGTAATATTACTTATAAGCCTACATTTTTCATGGGGAAAAATCCCAGGCCATCTTGTGGATAAGACTGTTTTACCTTGCTGACATCTAAGAGGTCCAAGTCCTAGGACAAAAATTCTCATATATGCGGTACTAAGAAACCAAGCGCTTACCCAGATAATTTACACACAACAGATGATGTGAGTTGGATACCAGAAATGAGCAACAAAAATCCAGAAGACACTTTTTTTTTTTTCCTGTATCCTAGGACATAATTTTAAAAATTTTAAAGCCATTGGCAGGAGTCACTGAGATTGCATGCCTTTAACTCATGGCTCTTCTGAAAACTTCTGAAGAGCTTGAATGTCAGCAATTTGTCAGCCCTGGTGCAAACAAATTGGTCCTCAATAAGTGAAAAATTATTTTTGGAAATACTGTTTTAAATTTCCTAAGATAAAACTCTACATCTGAGCATTGCAGTGAGCACAAGAAATGTTGAGGCTATATCTCCTTCTTAGAACTTGTTTTTGCTCTTTGCTTTGTTTTATGGCTCTGAAATAATTAATAAGGTTTTCTTGAGCTCTTCAGTCTTTCCACATCCCCTCAGATGCCTTTCATCCTCAGAAAAAGCACTTAGGGATAGTTTTTGCTTTCTGTTCATGGCAGGAGTAAAGAAGGCTAGATATAGAGAAGCCATGGGAAATATGGTGCCCCTAGCCTGCTCCCCTGCAAAATAACAGTAGAGGTATTTCCATTTGTACAGTACCAGTATCTTGTGCTTTTAGTTGGTAGCCAAAGGATTCGGGCACTGACTGCGCTCCGGCTGGCCTACAGACCATGAGACACAGAGTCTGGTGTAAAACCAAGACTACTGTGGAGTTGGTATTTGTTGGTATGTTCTCACTTCACTTTCGTTTGTGTTGCACTGCCAGCATTCAGATACAGTGAGGTAGCAAGAGATACTCTAAGATACATGACCGATGGGGATCTGGGATGAGAATGACAGATACCTTTCTCCTTTTCTCCATTCATCCTGGGGCACTGAAGATGGCTATAAAAAAAAACCTTTCTGATGCTAGGGATAGCTCTGACCTGCAGTGGTGTGGGTCTCCAGCCTCTCGGCAGAAATCCTGCAATAGTTGTGTGTGGTTGGAGAACTGACATTAACTGCATGAGAGAAAGGTGGACTGAACACTGGGCTGGATCATGGACCAATGCCCTAATTCATGGAAGTTCTCTCTCCCTATCTTTAATCCACACCTGTAGGGCAGAAGTGGTGAGAGAGAAGGGAGCCTTGGAAAGAGGGCCCAGAGTGTGAGAGATTGTAGGACAGGGTTTTTTCTGCATAGGAGGAACAATTTGTTATGTCATGTTTGAATTAAAAGTCTGGGTCCTGCCTGACCCTTTGGGTCCTTGTATAACAAACACTGACACACAGAAGTGGCACCTGTATTTTTGCCCTTGGTACACAGCTGCTCCTCACGGTGTACTGTAGTGGTATGGGGAGAAAGATGATACGTGTTTAATTGTTTAGATGCTTAGAATTATCAAGGTTGTATTAAAAATAAGAATATTACTCTGCAAGTGTGAGGAGGCATAATTTTTCAGACTGACTGGTGACAGATGATCAACATCTATCAAATGTCAGATCTTATTACCTGATCAGAAACAGAATGACCAGAAGCACACCCTCAGAGGTAGATGTGCATGTCCTCTCATGGCTACGCAAGATTTGCCTTTAACTTACTAAAGAGAAAAGGCCAAATTATGCTTAGTTGGAATATACAGAGTTCCCAGTGGAGTCATAGAAGAGGCGCACGTAGCTGAAGAAGCCCTTCTTTCATGATGTGGTGAAATCCTATCCAAACCCATGCCTTCAGATCATTTCTTTCACCTAATTAGGGGCTTGTTAGCTCTCTCTATGAGGCATACTAGAACTTTTCATATTATTCCTTGCTAAATGGCAATTTTTAGAGTGGCTGTGAATTGGTCATTTCAGTAGATGTCAAGAGCTTTAGAGGAAGCCTGGATTGCTGAAGGGGAAGAAGATCAGAGGAAAGGAACACCAAAGGAAAAAATGAGCTCTTAAAGGAAACTGAAGAGTAAGGGAAAAGAAGAATGTAAAGGAGAAGCTGTCTCTTCCTTGTAAGATTTTTTTCAATGAGATTTTCATCATACTTCAGAACAGCCTAGAATCAGCACATGGTCGAATCCCAAGTCAGGTTTTGTCAAATTAATGATGCATTAGCGAGTCAGACTTTCACACTGTGAAGTGCAATTGTGCAGCTGCACTGCAGTCATGCACTAAAGGGACAAAATACCCCACCCAAAACCCAGAAGAAATGCTTTCATCTGATTTTTGTCTTTCCCATCCCTCCTCAGCTAATACCTTTTGATAGGCAGGGACACAGTTTGGCCCTATGCACATGTAGCGTCATCTTCTTTATTGGGAAAATCTGTCTCATGGCAAACTTTTGCCACTGGGATAGCCTAAGGGCTCTCTTTAATTCCAAATCTTGCCAAAAAGAAGCGAGTGTCTGAGAGGATAAGAAAGGTGATTCAGTTCATGTATTAGCTACAGAGGACTAGTTCAGCACCAGAAACCTTTCACGTGGAGATAGGAAGGAAGTGTAGGAAGATTCGGGCTTTGAGACAGAGCCAGGTCCAGCAACCACACTCCTGTTTGCAGTGACACAATAAAAGGTGGTAATATTTTAAAAAGCAGATAAAGGACTGCTTGCGTGCTTAGCAGATATTCAGGGATTCACTGCAATTTGAAAGAGGTCATCCTTTGGAGGAAAAAAAAAATAAAAAAAAAAAATTATCCCTAAACAGATGCTTTTAGGAATAATTTAACTTTTTTTTTATTTAAAACACTGAAGGTAGAGAGGAGTAACGCTATCTGAGACAGAAGGGGCAGCAACCAGTTACTAAAGTGATAACCTTGCCTGCCAACTGGAAAACAACCATAGACAGAGATGCTTCCGTGCTTTTTATTTCATATCAGAGAAAGAAGGAAGACAGCTGCTTCCCTGCAAAATCTTTAGCATGGAGTTGAAGCATGAAATGGCAACTTCTGATCTGGAGCATTCTACCTTTTGAGAAAACCTTCTGCCTATAAAACAAGGTGATCCTGCACAGGTTTATCATCAGTGTATTATACATGCTACAGTGCCCTTATCACACACTGCTGACAACCTGTGTACGCTCTGTTATGCCAGCATTTTTACAACTTTTGAGAAGTCGTAAAAGACAGAACTGCAAGAGAACTCCAACCATTTGTGTATGCAGTTAATTAGAACACTGAAATTTATTTAAATTATTGTCATTCTGTGTGTTTATAATTTTCAAAGAGTTCATCATTCTTACAGATAAGCTAGTCACTAAAGGCTTTTGAAGTCTTCAAAAAAGAAATTGACTTATAAGCAACAGTACAGAGAAAACAGGAAATAATAATCTGATGAATATTAAAGCTATTCACAGTATAATTCTGAGACAAGCTTGGACTGTAAATGCAATCAATTCTTCAAAAATATAATTAAAGCAATGTAAGGGGCAATATTCACCCTAAATATCTAAGAGAATTCTGTAGGTTTTAACATTGACTGCAACATAGCTTCCTGGCTTTGAGCTCTTCCAGAAATGCCTCAGTTTAGCCACAAGTGCATACTTTTTTTCTATACTGTGTTTAGTTTCACTTAACCATAACACAGGTGACTTGTGAAATAAAAGAGAACAATGCTTTTACTTTTTAAGAAAGAATCATAGAATCTTTCAGGTTAGAAAAGACCTCCAAGATCATCAAGTCCAACCATCAACCTAACACTACCATGCCTACTAAGCCATATCCTGAAAGAGGTAGTATTCAGCAGAATGGTTTCTCATCAGTACTAAGAACTTTCTCTTGAATCAGTTCAGCTTTTAAGACCCCAGAGTCTGGCATATGAGCTGGAAGGGAGGAGAGACATCAGGGATTTCCTTGCCTCCACTGACTAGCAGAGATCCTTCTTGTGAGAGACCAATTTATCCTTGACTATTAAATATCCTTCAGAAGAACTTTGGATAAGTGGAGTGCCTCAAACTGAACAAAGTCACACTCAGTGTCCAGGATGTGACACTGTATCCTCTTTTTTTTTTTTTTTTTTTTTT